>JBBPDC010050805.1:0-11405 GCA_037974485.1 Hemigrammopetersius urotaenia
CTTTTTATCTAGGGCACTAAGTATGAGCATGATGTATATTCGAATTCTCTCTCTGTCTGTCAGTCTCTCTAGAGGGCACTAAGTATGGGCATGATGTATGTTCTAATGCATTCTCTGTCTCTCTGTCCCCTTCTCTACTGGTACTGGGATGATGTACGTTTTAATTCTGTCTTTGCTTCTTTCTTTTTTTTTCTCACTCTCCATCTCTCACTCTCTCCATTCCTCTTCAGGACTAAGTACCAAGTACAATACATCATCACCCCAGAACTCATGAAGAGAGAAATGATCTCTGTCGCTCACTCTCTCCTTCTCCCTCTCTTTCACTCTCACTCTCTTTTTCAAGTACTGTGGACAAGTTCTGTGGTGATGTTTATTCTGTGCTCTCTCTCTCCCTATTTTCTTTCCTCCAGGTGATCTACCTGAAGAAGACGCCGGAGGAGGCCTACAGAGCTCTGATCTCTGGCTCCAACGCTTCGTACCTGCCCTTCAGGTGAGAACCCCCAGCATGAGGTCCCGCTGTTCACTCCACAAAGGAAGAAGAGGGTTTTAAATCTCTCAGCCAGTTTGAATAGGCACATGTCCATGCGGACGTGCGCACTCTGTGTTTAGAGACTGTGTTCTCTTGCCCTATTTGTGTGTCACCTGAGCTGCAATGTGACGTTCTCAGACACCAAATGCCCCGTAATTACCCCCCTCACGCCACTAAGGAACAAAGACTCTGGGCCACACACGTGAGCACCTTTTGTGTGTGCGTGTGTGTTTTTGGGTGACCTGCTTTTTGCTTGATTTCAGAAAATGTCCCAAACCAGTTCACTATTATCAAAAATCCAAGACAACAATGATTTGGTCCAAACTGCCGCGACTGCTTTTGCCCTGATCGTTACTTCTTTCCTGGCATGTCATCTTTTAATCTGCTTTAACATGCCATAAAATATCTGGCCATGTTGCTGATTCAGATTATAATAGGATTGAACTACATTTTCCACATAAATGGAAAAAAGAGCAACGGATGGTTTTGTTTGGTTTTTTGGTCATTTGACCATTTTTATGAGCATACTTTGTTCTAGTAACTGTCTAACCAGAGACACAAACAATCGACATGGCTGTATGGCATGATACTGGCCTTGGCCACAGGGCTGGATTATCTCACTGTTGCCAACTACCAATCTCTGCCTTTTAATTTGGGATTATGGTAGAGCTGGGTCAGGGGCTGATGTAATCCGGCCTGTGTGCAGTTGGGCTTCATCCAAAATAGACATGCCATCTAAAACAGTGCAACCCGGAGTACATGTGCCCTCAAGAAAAAAATGAGAAGCACACCATTAACGGTTCTGTACTGGGATAAGGTGGCTAGCAGGGCTGTAATGGTGCACATCTTTTTAGATTAAATGTTAATTATTTCTGAGAATGGAGATTGAATTATTATAACAAAATTAACCCTAAGAAGAACAATCCAGACTTTAGAAAAAAAACCCAGTCATTTAAATGAGTGTGCCCATAACATAAGCTCTGCCCACTTTACTCTGAAAGGATGCATAGAGTTGATTGACAGTGGTTTCCACAAGGGAGGGTAAATGCAGGGCTCTAAAGAGAGTGAGGAACACACTGATAGTGTTAAATACACTATTTTGAATGTGTTTTTATTTATTTATTAAATTTTTTACTGTATTAAAATTGTTACACCTTTTTAGGGCTTCATTATTGAGGACTAGTGAAAATAATGGAATGAATGGGAAGCAGATGGTGTCTGGTGGAAATCCATGCTGTAGGATTTGTGAATGGGTCAGGGAGGATACCGCCCCACATTAGTGAAGGTTGCTTAAGGACCATGCTGTTAGCTTTTGATGAACAAGGGCTTATGGGTATAATAATACAATAAAGACAATGCAGTAATGAAGCATATTGTCTATTTATTGTATTGTCTTTCATAAATTGCACTTTGTTCAATGCTTTTAACTGTACAATATCATACTTATGGTGCAATACTAGTCACTCAGGAAGGTTTACATCCCATTCATACTATACTGTTACTAGGTTTGCTAAGGGGCGTAACATTCCTGGTAAATTTCCAGAAACTTTCCATGGGAACTTTAGTTTGGGATTTTTTTTAAATATCAACATTAGCTAGTCTGAAATGCCTCCAAACACTGGATGGTGTGTGGGACATTTTTCTGTTGAATAAGATGACAAAAAAGGTGTAATAAAACACGAATGCAATGCACATATCTAGATAGTTGGAACAGGTGGAATAGTTTTTAAATATTTTACAACTGATAAATTCTTGTATGGTTACATAAAATCATCTATTAGGAGACACTATCACATTTGCAGTAGCTAGCATCACGAAAGGTAGCCTCTTTAATGAATTTGTGCTAGCTATTTCACATACACAATATCTGGTTTACCAGTTACTAGCTACTGTATGAATACATTTTGATTAACTAGTTGCTAGTTAAACTTTAACACTCTAGATCAAACATTACCAACCTCATAATATTATCAAAACCTGCTTGACTTTATATAGTCCTTGGACTCCTGTGTGGCTTCAAAAGTCTGTATCTGGTAGCTTTAGTAGTTCAGAATTCTAGAAATCACTGTGCATGTGATGGAGGAATGCACAATGCATGTAGGGGCTTTGGCCATAATAGCCCTGCAGTAAGCAGTGTGCTGTGAGCCTATGATTGAGGATTAGCGTAGATACACAACTGTATTTGCATTAGCTTTAATTATGCTACAATATATTTTTTCCCCAAACATTCGGTTTATTCCTGTTAATTCTGGTTAATTTCCATAGGACGTTTCCAATCCTGGAATTTTGCAACCCTAACTGTTACACTACTGTATTGTCTATTCAGTGTATTATATCTTTGTTGAATGTTGTTAAATGTGGTTCATGGAGAAACATCTCATCACACTATGTGCATGTTCACAGCTGCCGATGGCAAAGTAACTTTGATACTTGATACAAATAATATTGGTAGTAGACACATCTACAATACTTGTGGTAGAAAACTCTGTCAGCTGGTCTGGCCTTTTTGCAATGTGTAGGCTAGATGTCAATTGTGCTTGAAATGAATGGTGCTTGCATGTGAGAGCTGATGCTTAATTAAAGCAATCTACGTCTTGCCTGTGTGTATGAGGGGTACAGTTTGTGTGTGAGAGCAGGTTTGATGTAGTCTGACGAAGAGACGAGTGTGCGTGTTTGTCTTATGGGATTGGAGGGCCTTTTCTCAGCCTCTTGGTAATGAATGTCACATTGTGAGTTGGCAAGGCCAGCTGTGGAGTTGTGCCCAGGCGGCCGTGCCATCGCTGCTCCAGCCTGCCTCCGCCCCCGTACAGACTCGGACACCCTCCTGCTAATGCTCAGAACTGCGGAAAAATCTCCCGTGGAGAAGTTAGCATTTCGCACAGAGGCCCCATCCATCTTGTTGAAAATGTTAAATACAAGTCAAATATCAGGGGAAAAATGAATAAAAATGGACTAAATTTGATATTGCCGGTATTCTGAATAAATCTGGCCTCTTCGCTGCTGGTTTCTGGCTAGTCATTTTCTAACAAACCCTGAAGACCCTCCTGGCTTTTTTCACTCAGCCAGAAATTTTAAATGCAAAGTTAAGTACTGTCCAGTAGCTCTTTCCTATTGGATGAGCTTGATTTGGGCTTAAGATGTCTTGTTGAACTCAGAAATCCTTTCTGAATTACATCTCCTGCCCTGTTCTTAATAATAATGACAATAATACAATAGTCTTTTTTTGAAGCATTTGTCATGTTTGCATTTTGTGCAGTCTTGTCTGTAGATCTGCAATTAACAATATAGGAAACAAAAGACAAAGTTCATTAAAGCAGTGCAAATGGGATAATAATGAGACCATTCATAAAATGTGTAAATGTTAAAATTATGCACATTAAATGACTTTGCAAATGCAGGAGTGAAATGTATGAAAGGAGCAAAACAAAGACGGTTTAATGGAGCTTCGCTTTGTTTTTCTTCATTACCGAAGTGAGGTTGGATGTGCTGACATTCAGTAAAAAGACTAACGGTCAGTCAGTGATGGTGAAGAAGCAGTTTGTATCGACCTGTGCTTTAGTGGTTTTGCAGAAGATTAACCAAATAACCAAATAACTGATTTTACACAAAGTCTTAGACTGGGAAAGTTTCCCAGAATGTATGCATGTTTACATCTCAAATCCATGTTTGACACAGTATTTTATCATTCTGGATTTTGAACTGCTCTTGACCCTTCAGGCTGAGACACGGGTGAAAAACACGTGTAGCGTGAGACGCATTGGCAGATTTTCGAAAGAACTACTCTCGCTCTACTTGCGCTGTGTGCTGCGTTCGCACTGCGTGGGAGTTTGTGCCGAAGCCCTTGGCAATCTCCCTCAAACTTTATAGCCCTGGAGATTGGCTTGAGATTTATCTTCTAGTCAGGTTTGAGTTATGGTGTTGGTACAGCCATTGCCAATCTTCTGAGCTTGTCTGAACTCGCAGGCGAGCAAATATTTATCCTGCTTCCAGGTATGCTCAGTAGTGCCCTCGTCAGTGCCTTAATAATGGTTTATATTTATGAGCTCCGCGCTGTAAACGTTCTTTTGTGTGTTCATTACACCATGTATAACAGCAGTGTAATATAGTTATTAAAAGGCCTGCCTTTCGCTTCACAAATGAACTGTTATCTGTTCCCAACACACATTGTTCTCCCTTTAAAGTGATGGTTCACACATATTTGCTAAATTAATCGCTCAGTCAGGACACGGAGTCTGAAGTTTGCTTCTTTAGTTTTGCACTGTTATGAGGCAAATGTACAGATCTGTGTGAGTCACCCCTCATTTCTTTGTAGGAAAATGAGACCGTAGGAAGGGTCTATTTCTTTATATGTGTAAACACACATGTACATACAGTTTATAGTTTGAATAATGCTAATCAGTTTTAAAGTCAGTATTTGATGTGACCACTGTTCACAGCCTGAAGTCCCTTGAGCAAGCTTTCTGGTAATTCCTTGAAGTAGTTCTCCAGGGTTCTTGAAGGACATTCCAAAGCTGCTCTTTGCACATCAGCTGCCTATTGTACCATTTTTTTTCAGGCACAATGTGACAATCTTGTCTTGACGAAATGAAGGTGGCTGCTTCTGTTGTTTTTAGAAATTTTTGTCTCTGTCTGTTTGAGAAAGGGATGGTAAAATGACGATATTTCAGTTCACAGTAATAAGTAACAGCAACCTGCCGCTATAGTCAGTACCTAAAGATCAACTTCAAATTTCTTTGCCTATCAGAGAGTTTGTCTTGTTTAACTGGCTTGAGTGGAAGGCTGTGTGTAAAATGCTGAATAAAAATGATTGTATTCACAAGTTTTGACGATTTTACAGACCTCAGAGAAATCAAAAAATGATTATTTTTATCGCTTGCTGTGAAAGTGTTTACAAGTAATTCAGGCATGCGGTATAGATTTAGGCCATTAGATCGCTTTAAGCTGCCATTACTTGCTACATTAGCCTCTTAGCACCAGTGCCAAGCTGAAGAAGGAAACTCTTAAGTGTCCTGGTTGATCTTCTCCATTTTTGCTTCTCAGAAAGTCAGTTTTTGAAAAGTTCGTCTTTGAATCCTTGCTTGCATGAAAGCGCAACAGCTATTTTGTATTTGTGGAATGGACACCTAGGGTTTGATTAATGAAGTGTTCAGTTCAAGCTATTTGTGTTTGACAGTACAGATTTTCCACCCTGTCTTTTCCAAGGAGTTAGATTGGCAACCATTTAGATTCGCCATTCAGCCACCAGGGACCAACTGTGCGGGTCCAGATTTGAATAGCTTTGCGATCTTCATTGTTCATGTGTAATAGCTTCCCCTCCCCTTTCATGATGGGTCCGTTTGCTGCCCCATCCAGTCGTAGGGTTAATTGGGCCCTTGTCTCACCACAAAGCTGTGCTTGTTAGTGACTGTAGGGCCCTTCTGGCCATGAAAAGCACTTTGTCAGCAGGCCTCTGTCGTAACTCCGGTAGCCATGGCACTCCGGCGGACAAAACTGAGCAACTTGGTTATGCAACATCATGCAGTTGGTTAATGCAGGAACTAAAGAAACGTGTTGTTGTGGAAGGGCAGGCCAACTAATGAGAGGAAATGAATTGAATCAATTCTTTTATGGGGAAGAATTTGAGCTGGTGGCAGAGGATTTCATAGTAAGGAGTTAAAATGGGTCACCAGATCTGAGAACCATTGAGAGTGAAGAGTTTAGTGATTCCTTAAGGAGATTAATGATAACTGATACAGATTTCTACCTGTTTAAACCCCAACAAGAGGTTTTTCGCTGTTGATTTGGTTGTGTAGGCGTCGGAATTGACCCCACTTGGCCCCACAGCTGTTGCTGTTCTGCCAAGAACGAATTTTGATGGATTTTTGGATGGCCACTTTCAGAACATCTATTTTTAGCAGTGATGTTGACCTCAACTACTCGTTACAGTTCAGTACAGCCCTGTAGTGCAAGAGCGTAGCCTGCCTCTGTACCACACCCTGGATACTAAAGGCTTACTGCCATTTTCTTAGTTTAGAGTCACAGTTTTTAATAATTGAAATCCAGTTTTGTTGTAAATACATGTATGCAAATGTAAGATGTGAGCCATTAACAAATTAGGTTTAGAAATAATAGATAATTCCACAATGACTTAGAAAGCCTTTTAAAATATATGCTGAAAAAAATCCCCATGAAATGCTATTGAAAAGGGAGGGCAAAGTCTTAAGGAAGATATCTAACAAGAAATTAGGTGAAAAGTGTATTATGTAGTATTGTCAGGTGTCTACTTCATTCACTATAGTCAACACTGTTATTGAGTGATTTAGCATTTTTAAACCTGTTGTCACTGGATTCATCTGTGGCCCGAGCCATCTGGAGATATAAATGGCGAATCGCAAAACAAGGTGGAAAACAACACTCTTTCACACAGTTGTGTGAAAAGAATAGAGCATAGTCATCCTTACTCATTGAGCAATGGCATTCCTGTGATGCCTGCTGGCTTATTTTTAGCCCAGTGGCTGAATTATGCTAACCTGCAGGTTCTTTTTGTCGATCATTAGTTGAGTCTCTCTGATGGACTTGTATGGTGTGTTCTCGGGGCCAAGGGACTGGCGTGGCAGCGGTCCAGGCACTGTGTAAGAAAGCTGTAATCTGCAGCAGTAAGGAGCAAAAGCTTGTCATGGAACAGCTCTTATGCAAGAACAGAGGGAGATCTCAAGCAGCTCAGAGACTTGGCACAGCAGGGAATGTGGTGGAAATCCGGAACAGATAGTGTAACCTCTGGGCCGGCACAAACAAGGAGGGTTTATTCACTAGCCATTAGCTTTGCTGTTTTTAAAAGGTTTTTGGTGTTTTTGTGCTGTTAATGTATCTCTTGTGTGCACTTGTGTATCGCCACTGTCGCAATGAAACCTCAGAAATGCAGAAACTTCTGTTACAGTGTAATAAAGTTTTGTTGTGGTTTCCAAATCTGAACCAGGAATGTCCGCAGTTTGTTGAAAGATTTGGTCTTCGTGGTCTCAAGGGAGTCCCACACCAGTTCCCCAGACTAAACGTGTTGATTCGAGTTCCGGGGGTCCTTCCATTTCTTCTCTTTGCACTTTCAGTTCTGTGTTGAGATGGCGAGAGCCTGCCAGATTCAACCAGCTCTGTTACTCATGGTTTCCTGATACTCCTCCTCTGCTTCCACATGATGTCACCAGGCCTGTGAGCAGCAGAGTCCTGCTTGTTCCATGCTGTCTTTCCGGCAGAGGAGATGGCAGGGAAGTCTCCTGAGGGAAGGATTAAAAATGCTGTTAGAAACCGACTCTGTATTATTGTGGAGACAGCAAGGAATTTTAGACAATGTATCCTGTGAAAATGGGTAAAATATGGACAAATATTGTTGCTGCTAATATCAACAAACAAGAAAGCGGTAGAAAGTATCAAGATTTGTATTTTTTTTTTTTACTAGTAAGTAGTTTGGTTCCAGATTTCGGTTCAAGCCCATACATTCAGAAGTTACCTTTTTTAAAACACGTAAAATTGATTGAAAGACTGACAAAAATATGCAAGTTGTATTGTTTGGCTTAAATTACACACCCTGCCCTAACCAGGTTGGTCTGGCAACTGCAGGCACACATTGCTTTAACCAGGGCAGGCTTTACCCAACTGAAGCTTATCAGCAAGCTGATCAGTCCCTAACCCTAACTAAAGAGTGGATGCCTCATGGAACAGTGCTAAATATAACTGCATGATTTAAATGTAAAACTCTTTGGATATTGTGATTACAGTACAGTGTTGTGGACTTTATGTGCAACAAACTTATTTCTCTGTGCAATTTTCCATATAGACCTAGAAAAAAAATGAAACGCATATGAGTTCTTCAGAAGGTACGTGTGCAGTGAGAATAATCCTATTTAAAGTGCAACTTCTGTTAAGTATTAGGTAAAGGGGCATTTGGTTGACGCTCTTAACCAGAGTGACTTACAGTTATTACAGTGACAAACTTGCAGTCGTTAATTACAGAAACAGTCTCGCTTGGAGGTGTCTTGCTCAAGGACGCAATGGTAGCAAGTGGGGGTGTGAACCTGCGACTTTGTGGTCTTCGGATTCACGGACAAGTGTTTTGCTCACTATGCTTCCACAATAGTTTTAGACCGTTTCTGAGTTGTGTGCACTTTGTGAATGGTTCTTTAGCAGCGTGGTGAAGTCACACCCCTGAGACAGAGTTTGATTTTGCCTCATGGGATTCTACTTTCCCACCAGGATAGTTACATCACCCTCATGCTTCATGTGTGGAAGTAAATTGGATCTCCCTTGTCATTACAGTCGTTAATGGTGTGTTTACTGCAGGTGCTTATATCGCAATTAATTTATATATTAATCTTGAACGGCAACAAAAGAACCCTGAGGGGTTAGGAGATTGTGTCCAGCCTATCATCATAAGAGATCTCTTTTAAGGTCTTCAACAGAACATTGAACCTGTTAAACCGTATATGAATGCATGGACTCAGCATGTCACTCTGAACTTCAAATTTCGATAACAGTTGGATTATGTTGAGAGCACGGTGTTACACTCCGAAGATTTGCGCTTAAGCATTTCTCTAAAACCCAGCGACAACATTTTAATATCGCCATTGTCTGCTGGCCCCTGTCTCTTCATTTTCATTCCACTTTTTTCATAAAGTGGGCTGAAGTGTTCCCTCTTTATCCTTTAGAGATCAATCATTCATAGATGCCAACCTCTAAATCCGTTTGAGCCCTGTATCAGCCTGGTGTTTATCTAAAGCCTTTACTGCGGCTGGAGATGTGTATCTGTGCAGTAGCCGTTCAGCTACAGGGTCTGGGTTGCGTAACACACAGATGCGAGGCTCCTGGTTTTGCCAGCTGGAGGCTGGTGGGGCCGCTTCACACGTGAGATCATGTGTTCTGCACTTTGTTGTTTTACACCCAGGTTCTTCTGATCCTTTGAGCCTCACATGTAACTGATGAGTTTTTCTTCTGTTTTATGAAAGATTTGTCTGTCTCTCGACTGCAGTCTGAAAAGCAAATGGGCAAAAACCGTCTGCACTGGCGTCCTTAAGTACTGCAAGTCACATTGTGTAATATTCCCAGTAGACAGGGTTGTAATTCTTTAGGCAGATTAAACAGGCATTGGCTTTTTTTTCCTACAGAGGGATTGTACTTAGTCTCTCGCGGAGGTAAGGCGTTACGTAATCATGAGGCTGCTTCTTTTATTCATGTGCTTTGGCTCTTGGATCTGTCTCTGTCTGGAGGAGCTGACACTTAGGACTACGATTTTAAAGCTCTCTGTTTAACAGTGTGGCGTCTTGTGATTAAAATCAATTACACAAGTAATGTAAAATGGCACTTAAGTAAAACATTTTTTGGAAACCCACATCACCAGGACCCGAATTCACACGTTTCTAGCTACAAATTGCAAATATGAAAAGGAAAAATAAATGGTCTTATAAAGAGTTTCAGCTGCACTTCTATTTAAGTATATTAGATGTTAAATTACTTCTAATAATATAGACTTAAATATCTGCTCATGCTTCATAGGACTAAATCTTTTTTTTTGTCTGATTGTGATTTCTTGAGGTTTTATTGACCTCAGTTAACCCTAAGCTCACACGGCGTGCTAATTGTATGAGAGGAACGCACTTCTAGAACATTCTTTTGGCCACAAATGAAACATAAATGAGTGTTATTGTTAAATGCTCCTCCTTGGAAATCACTGACATTCTTATATAAAAAATGCAACACAGACTGACCTAATATAAAAAAATAAATAAATAAATAAACATGGCTGATTCCAGTTCTGATTAGAGGTCCATCACGGTTTCTGCAGTTCTGCAGTGCATTCGGAGCGTTTAAAAGTAATTCCGAACCATAAAAAAAAGAGATTTACATTTACGGCATTTAGCAGATGCTTTTATCCAAAGCGACAGTGTCCCTGGAGCAGCTTGAGGTTAAGGATCTTGCTCAGGAACCCAGTGGTGGTCTGCTGAAGGTAGAATTCTACCCACTGGGCCACCACCATCCCATGATTTCATGGAATTGTAATCGAATTGCCTGGGGGACTGTATGAAATCCACACAATGGAGAGAAAGAGAATAAAACCGTTTCTAGCTCTTCTCTGCACAAACGCTGCTGCCAGCATAGAGACACAGCTGCTATAGCAATGAATATCAGATTCATTTCCAAGGGAAATTTGTAATTGTAATTTTTAATTAAAACGCAGAAATTAGCCCAGCTTTTTGGGTACAGAATCGGAGGACAGATCTAGCCAAAGTCTGACTCATTTCCCCTGCTCTCAGAAATCATCACCAGTGAGGAATAAAACCCAAACCGACATGATGTTAAAACACACTGCACATCCACTGGTGCTGAAGTGCAGCTGGTTCTGGGTCAGGAGAAGGCGCTGTGCTAGAACCTTTCAGCACATTGTCACTGCCACTGATCCCCACCGCACACACTTAATCATGGAGTGTTCACATGATTCCTTTTGATCTAAAGGATTAGACAGTAACTTGTCCTTTGAAAATCATATTTCTAGCGTCACAAAATCAGCCTTTTTCCATCTCAGGAATATTGCTAAGCTTAGGAGCATTCTATCCGTATCTGATGCAGAAAAGCTAGTTCATGCCTTCATGACCTCTAGACTGGACTATTGTAATGCTTTGCTAGGTGGTTGCCCTGCATCCGCGATAAACAAGCTCCAATTAGTCCAAAATGCAGCCGCCAGGGTTCTTACTAGATTCAGAAAATATTATCATATAACCCCAATATTATCATCCCTGCACTGGCTACCTGTTCAATTTAGAATAAATTACAAAATGGCACTACTTACATACAAGGCTTTAAATGGATTAGCTCCCACATCCCTAACCAGTCTTCTGATACACTACAATCCACC
>JBBPDC010050815.1:0-11405 GCA_037974485.1 Hemigrammopetersius urotaenia
CGTTCCTGACTTTTCCGTATTTAAACCTCGGGTTTATATTTACATTTTCTTTAAGGGTAATGTATTAAACTGAGTTCGAAATGAAATCAAAGTGATCTGGGAGAACATTTGGAGGCATATTTCTGGTTTACACTATAAAAATAGGCATTTTAAGGCATTTTTTTGACCAAAACACAACGCGGGTTTTCACTGTTCGCGGGTGCTCTTGTAACGTAACCCCTGCAAAATGGAATTAATATGATGATATGATTAATATGTTTATATATAATCACATTATGTATTTTTCATATGTTATATTGTTATATAAAACCCCTTTTCTGCATCGAACATCACACAGGACTGTTGTCAGGGTAACAGTGCGAATCAGCCATGTGGGTACTTTCAGGACAGTGTTGGGGCAGATTGACTCACAAACACCTGAGAAAAAGCCAGAATTATCAATACACTGGTATTGAGGGTTCAGAAAGGTACAAACAAAAGCAGTAATATCTCCTGATGGTATCAAATTGCGATCCTCCTGTTGGTGTGTGATTATCTGTACTGAAGTAGGTCTGCAGCACTGCTTTCCATTATTGAAGGTAAACCAGGCTCTCACCTGCTCTCTCTGCAGTCTTGCCCGCTGCATACAAACAACAGGCAAACATTTACTTAAAGTGAAGTTAAAGGCGATCATACGTGAACTCACCACAGCACACAGTGTGAACAGCACGAAACACTTCCTCTGCATTTAACCCATTCACCAGCAGGGGGCAGCAGGAACACGGCGCCGGGGAGCAGTGTGTGGGACGGTACTTTGCTCAGGGTACATCAGCGGTACCTAGCGGTCTTGGGAATCGAACCTGGACTTTCTGATCGCAGGGCAAATGCCCTAACCACTAGGCCACCAGCTGAGAATCAAGTGGGTCTGCTTTGGAAAGTGAAAATTATAACTGATCATGATATTTAAGTAAGAATGCATTCATTTTTTTGGAGGAAGTGTAATTCTCAGGTTAATTCTAAACTAAATAAATAGCTTGGTGTGGTACTTTTGTCTTCTATATATTTCACTACAGTCCCTCCTGACCACCTGACGGTACCAAAAAACTGAACAAAACGAAGTGAATTCTGAGCAGTTGATATGCACCGAATCGTTCAGTAATTATAAAAATCAAAGCTACTCAATTTTATAAAACCTCCTTAAGAAACTGGAGAGAGAAAAAAAAAAAACGCTGCCAAAATGACTACCTGTTCGCAAAGGTATGATGATAACACACCAATAAAACTATTGTTTTACAGAAATACATCCACACTTTTAAACATATATCTCTCTCTGCCATGCACACACACACACACACACACACACACACACACAGAATGCAATACCTTTTCCCCTAAATATTAATTCAGCTACATCATATTTGACTATTTTGATGAAAACTACTTTTATTGATATAGACACGCCTTAAAATGAAGGGAATTTTGTTTAGGCTCATTAAGGATGCAGAGACACGCTTAAATTCTCACACACACACACACACACACACACCTTTTTAAACATTTGGCTGATTCAGAAAACGTTAGCGCCCCTGAATTGAAGTCGTCACAGCCAAGATGTCTCGTTAAGTCAGATGAGGGTCCAATTGAAATGGACAGTTTCACCTTTAATTATTTTAACATTATTTAACTTCCTTCAGTGAAGGCCCTTGTTTCATCTTTACTGTCCCTAAGCCAGATCTCTACAGTCCAGTGCAAAATGTGTGTGTTGTCTGATCATCAAAAAAAACCAATTGTGCCCATTCAGAGGTGTGTCGGTCGAGACTCAGGAAAACGTTTTTCTTGTTCTTTCAGTTCTTTAGTTTATTCCAGGTGTTTTGGGAGTCCAAGCTGTATTTGATCAAACTTTGTGTCATCTTTTCAGGGCTGAATGGTTTAAGTCTTTCAACAAAGATCCTGTGGGCTTGGTCTTATCTGACCTCACACCGTATATATACATATTATACATTTACATTTACGGCATTTAGCTGACGCTCTTATCCAGAGCGACGTACATCAGTACTTAAGAAGCCCACAACTGTTTCTTACCTGAAAAACAGCTTAAATCCAAGTCAAGTATTTTATTTATTTAAATTTTTAAAGAAAATTTGTTACGACAAAAAATCTTTATATTAAAGAAAATTAGATTAGAAAATGTTTTGTTTGTATTTGCTGTAGAGCTGCCACTATCATATGTCACTATTATAAAAGTAAACAGGGAAAGTAACTGCCACGTTGTTGATTCTCGACTACATGCAGCAGCTGTAATTTTCTGTTATCTGGGGAAAAAATCGGTAATCAGAATCGGCCAAGAAAACTGCAATCGGTGCATCCCTACTTTTTTGAAGAAAAGTGACCCTTTCTTCAAACACTGAATTAAGAGTTCTGACCAGAGTGCATTGTAACAGTCCCAAATTTTATAACATCTATGTTCTTCTTTAACAGAGGAGTTTTGCATAAAGTGTAGGAACAGATGGTTGTGGTGCAGTTCATTGCGTATTGTTCTGTCTAACTGCCTTTCCTATTGCCTTCAGGTCTTTCTACATCTCTTTGTGCGTGACTTTTGTATTCTCTTAAAATTGGACTGAAAAAAAATCTTGCAGCTGTGTATATATACACATATATATCTTTCCCTTGACATTTCATTTTATTAGTATATCTTAAACGCATCCTTTTTGCTTACATTTAAAAGTGCAAAACAAAAAACAATGTGTGTAAGGCTGTGTAACACCTGGAAGTATACTAAATAATAAAAGGTAAGATAAGATAAACCAAAGTGAAACAAATACTGTGTATGAATTTCACCACAAAAACCTTTGGAAATAAGACTGTTGATATTCCAAAATGTGAACTATATGGTAAATTGGTAACAAGTTCAGAGATTCTCAGTCTTTCCTTGGAGTTTGTAAAAAAAAAAAAGAAAAAAAGTAATGCAGCAAATTATCACCTCTGTCTCAGTCATGCAGTGCAGGTGCAGATTTCTCCAGTGGGAAACATAGGGCAGCAGGTAACTGTAATTCACTGGGTTACAGTACAGGTGCACACTCTCTGCCTTTATCAGAATTATCACATCTGCGGACAAGCAGAAATAGGTCTAAAGTATAATAGCAGGATATAAAGCCACAGCAAAGAAGTTTCCGGAGTCAGAAAAAATAACATCCTCCAGAGGGTCACTGAGAGAACTACCTGTTAATTCTTAGAATCACACTTAGAATACCAAATCCTACATTTAAAGGAACATTGGCTTTGCATAATAGCAATTTTGTTTTCATTATTTTTGTATTTTTTTTTTAGAAGTTGCAAATATATCAAAAGCAGCTAAAACAAATCTGCTCAATTCCAGAATATTAATAGGGAGTAACAGTCTTTATTGTACTGGAAAGGCATCAAGCTGAGGTGACACACATGTGACCTAGCACCAACATGGCTGGCTGATGAATACTTTCTGTCAGCTATCTGTCGATTTTCATCTGTTATCTGACATTTGCATTCAACACACTGCAAAGGCCACCATGCTTAGTGTGACTGTGTGAGTAGGAGCAGTTGAATGTAGAGGAGCTGGCTGGTAGTTTGAAACTGTAAAACTAATTGGCAAAGAAAATATACTGATACTGAAAAGTTAAATTTTCCACATTTAAAAGCTAGGTTTTACACTACAACACTGCTGAGACATTGTTATGAATCCTAAAAAGCAACCAAACTAATGTATGATGCATGTGTTTGTGCATTTTATTACTGTAGTATTTATGTATTTGTTTTCCATAATGGAGGTCAAACAGGGCCAGTGGTCCACAGGGCCCATAATACACTTGGAGAAACACATATCTGCATAAATTCACCCACCAAACTGGAAATACTAATTATGCAAACTAAAATTTCTGGTAAGATCTAAACCGTGTGCCTTTAAGATTTTCTTTTTTTTTTCCTTTAAGAAACTGCTATTGACAAGACGCTGATAAATCAGTAGTAAGAAGCAACCAGAGTTCACAGAGTTGGGTCTTACCATCAAGGACCTCCTCAGGGAAGTCAAGGATCTGCTCCTGGTTGGGTTTATACAGATCAAAGAAGAGGTAGCTGGCCAGCTCACTGCAGCCCTCATTATACCGACTATCAATGCCTGATGATACAAGTTCCAGGGACATTCAATATAATAAAATATATTGAAATATTATTAATTATAAAGTAAATATCTGACATATAGACCTAATACACACTTAAGAAAAAAGTTTAACATAATGGGGATTATTAGTCAAAAAGGACAAACTCACCTAGCGAGCAGAGAATGCCATCTGGACCTTCTTCCTTCAGCAAAGACTGGACCTGCCGCAGGCGTGAGCAGCTGCAAGAAAAGCAAAACTGTACAAATTTGTCCCTGAACACTGGATAGTAAAAACCCTTGGAACTGGAGGCACAGATGTCAAGAATCAAAATACTTGTGCTTGGAAGCACTTACGAAATCGTTGCATTCCTATAATCTTATTTAATTACTGGCCACCAGGGGGTTCACAACTGTCTTGAATATCCATAATTACATGTGACAAAGTTAATAAAGCTGAACAACAATATATTTTAAGGCAATGATCACTAATCATTGCCTGGAGGTCAAGTGGTACAGTGTTTAGTCCCAGCCTAATACATTAGATCTAGATATATCTGTTTATATTGAATCTTTGGTTAGTGTTCAGGTGTGCTATAACTGTGTTGGATGGGTTGAATTTAAAATGTTCTTACTGTACATCTTTGGGTTCAGCATACTATCAACCTGGCACTGAATTATTGGAGTGTCAGTGATAACATGCTATGATAATTGTAATGGGATCTTTTAGATTTCTGCATTTCCCAGTTTCTTTGATCAAATTTCTATGTATTCTTTTATTTCTTCTATTATTTTATTCTATTCCTATTAGGGATGTACAATATTAGGAAAACATGCGATATGCGATAATGCTGTTGAGTGTTGTGAAGGTGATATCATATGCGATAAGTGAGTAAATTTGGATTTGCTGTTTTTTAAAGACTTTACTTAAACAGAGCATTTAATGCCTCCCATAAAACATTTGAACCATTGAACACTGTTTAAAAAAATCTGAAAATATATTTTTAATCCTTTTAAATCGTAAATAAATGTAAACATAATTTAAATTATAGTAAGTTCTTAGCCAGAAAAAAATAGCAAAAGGAACAATCTATAACAGCAGCACAGAAGATGAAGAAACTGCCCTGCGGTTTGTTTTTTGCCCTCTTCTCTGTGGCTCTGGGTGATGAGTTTTGGAAAAACACCATTTATTGCAGTTCAGTCAGTCTTTCGCGATATGGATATTGCACATCTTGATATCGCGACGACGGTAAATTTGCGATGTATTGTGCTGCCCGAATTCCTATAAAACACAGAGTGATCTTTTCTGTGCTGTATAAATAAACTTGACTTAACTAGGTTAATAAACAGCTAAAACGAAAACAGCCGAACGATTAAATAATTCTGCAAAACAATTGCAATACTGCAAAACAATTGCAATACAAACGAGTAATGTTTACATCCAAAAATAATCTATCTGCATTAGCAAGTGGTTAACATGCCCACTTATTGCCTTAGTAACTCGAAACTCATGGAATACTGACTAAATTATTAATAACATTACATTCATTTGGCAGACGCTTTTATCCAAAGAGACTTACAATACGAGGAACCAATTAAGTTTCAGGGACAATGTGAGAACCAGAGGAGAGGTCTAAGCGCTAAAATCTTTATGTAGGGAGTAGTACAAGAAGATGGTGTATTACAAGAAAAGATGCATTCTGAACCTCCAGGAGGTTTTTTAAAGTTAGAAAGGGATTCTGCTACTCTTTTTCAATCACTCCTCATGGAAAAAAGAGTCCAAACACAAACATGGACATAACCGGTTGCTGTGGGAGAACATTTAACTCGACGACGAACAACAAACGCTAAGATTTAAGTTTTAGCGTTAGCTAATAGATTAAATAAACCAATGCAGGGTGTATTTACACACAGGCCGACTGAATACACATTATTGTCCAGTTAGTTGGCTTGACAGCTAATTGTAGGCTGTCCGACGGTGGCTAACTGTCAAGCTAACCTTCCAGCCTTGCTACCACAACAACCGTCTTCTCGTTTGAAACAAAACATGGAGAAGCAAAACGAACAAAACGTCTTAATTTCGTAGTCACCTGACAGCCGGACGGACAAAAAAAGGCCTCCCGTTTGTTCTGTTTATACCAGCCATATTAAAGACACTGGTATTAACAAAAAAATGAGGTTTGAATAGGCAGTATGCCGTTATTTTTCAGTCCTGCCTGTCCTCATACTCCACATTCGCAGCTGGAGAAGAGGAATGCCAAGACGGCATAGTAACCGCCCGTACCATTTCACTCAAGAATGGGGGTGTAAGTGTAATTTTGTAATTTTTCCTTGCAAATCCTCTGTGTTATTTTCTAGCAACGATAAAATATTGTTAGAAAAAATGTAATGATACAAAAAAGGGTCTTTTGGATTTAAGCGTATTCCGCACAGTAATTATTTAAGACCGTCCATGCTCTACCTTCCCAGAACTGGAAATGAGAAATTCCTTCTCACAGTGGCTAATGCAATCCCCTAACAATGATTCTCTTCTCGGCTGAGACTGAGGGAAAGGCTGATCTCCATGAGGTGTTTTCTTGCAAGAAGGGGTCATACCATTGTTTTCAAAGGTGCTTTATTCTGGAGTGCAGGGCGAGCATGTACTTAAAACCATAGCATAGCATATAAAGTCTAAATCATCCATGCAGACTTATCCACATTCCAGATCTTCTATGAGTTCACACATTCCTGTAGGCCTAAAACGTATGCAGTGATTTTTCCATACAGTGTTTTTTTTTAATAGTTTTCTGAGTAGCTGGTGAGATGAGATGATGCTTTATAAATGTTTTATTAACAGTAGCCTAAATGGTGTTTCTTTTATGGACTGTATACCCTTTATGCTCACACTTCCAAGTCTTCTTGTTTGTTGAACTCACAGATCACTGACACACACACACACACACACAAACATGCCCAGCAAATGTTTTGACATGTGGCTGTTTCGGTATTTCACAAAGCAAGAGTTCTCTGTTTAACTAGATATCTTTAGCCCATATTGGCAATTTTTCCACTAGGCATGTCTCCTGTTTCTTCTATTATTGGACAGTCCTGACATCTGGCTTAAGCCATCTTTAAAACTAAGAAAATCCCTAAGGGGTTGTTTATGAAGCATTGTTTAGAAAAAGACTGCAGATGTTGGATGTGATTTCCTACATCTCTTAAAACGCTGCTTTGAGAATGTAGATGACTCTGAACTGTAACCACCCCCAGCCTAATGTAGATTAAAGTTATGCCTAAAGAGTCAAGAAGCAACTATTTTAAATGTCGCAATATTTTGTGTATAGCATATATTATTTAAATCTATAGAATACGAATGATCAAAATAACAGAAATCATTAATATGACAGGAGACTTTTGAATGGGGCGGCATGGTGGTTCAGTGGGTACCACCTGACAGTAAGAAGGTCAGTTTCATTCTGGGCAGATGAGGGTCCTTTCTGTGTGTAGTTTGCATGTATCTGTGTTGGTTTCCACCTGGTACTCTGGTTTCATGTCACAGTCTAAAGACATGCATATAGGGCAAATTGGAGATTTAAAATGCCCCTAGGTATGTGAATGTGTTTATGTTCTTAACTCTTAACACTGGTCCCATCTGGCAGCACTCCCCACCCACACACACACACACACGCTTGAACTGATGAACTGATATAACTTTCCAGCTTTGCACTCCACACATCACTTTTTTATGATCTGCGTGTAGCTACATGTACAAAACCCAACCATGTTACATTTGTGCTTGAATATGGTCTCAGATTATTGTAGTTTTATAGATTCACTGTATATTTATATTGAACTTTTGCTGATAAAAGCCCACAATTACATCCAGTGTTATGTTTTTTCTCCATGTGACTGCTTTTCTATATTTTATTTATATGTCTGCATTCTACATGTCTTTTTCTACTCTATGTCTGCCCTGTGCTGGACTTGGCAACCTGGAGGGTTGAACTTCTGAATGTAAATGTATGTTCATAACCACAGAAAGGAGGGCATTAACAAAAGTAGAAAGTGATAAAGTAGTTGTCCTATAATATATCTATTTAAACAAAAAAAATCTGTTTTTGAGAACACATTACAGCCTGCCGATCATTTCAAAATCTAATATGACTATCTAAAAACCTGGAGCAAAATGAGCTTTCACTATTTGCATATTTGCTAGAATGCTTGCACGCTAAGCCAGGATGTCTAGATAATCATAACTATGTGACATGAAACTTTTAATACACAAAATGTGGCAATGTACTGCATTGTATGCTTGACTTACTGTTACATAATATTTTAAGAACTGGATGCTGCAACAGAAAGAGAAATGGCTTGAAAAGGGATTGCACTGATACACACATTCCAAAGTGTGGTGTTATTCATACTGAAGCATTTATTTTGAGAAACTACACAGTGTTTCATATCAGCAAGTACAGGGCAGACACCAAGGATAATTTCATAACACAGATTTGATGAAAAGCAGCACCCCTTATCACTGCATGAGGATGATGAAGAAAATGTTGTATAAAAGAAAAAGTTATATAAAAAGAAGCACATCTGACCTAGATGTCTGAGGCACATTTAAGCTTAATAACACTTTGCACATCACTCTGCTGATATATTACTGGGTCATAGTGCGGGTTATCCAGGCATCGTAGTGAGATATGATGGTGTAAATCCCAGGTCTCTTGCTGCTACCACAACTCCTGCCTCCATTCGAGGTTATCCCCACCACAATGCCCTTGTAGAGCAGTGGGCCTCCAGAGTCACCCTGTAAAAGTGACAAGAGATTGAAAGAATAATTGCAGAATCTTGGTATAAATTACTTATTTTTGTAAGTATACAGATGCTAAATAAGGACATGTTCACAAATAATTTCACCAAAACAGCATTAAATGTTTTCAGCTTCTCCTAACACATCCTAGGACCCTACAGATTCATTTACCCTCAGTTCCAAAATCTTTCCAGCGAAACTTATATTTCAGGATTGTTTCTGTGTATCCATCGGATTAACAATTTCTGAAGGTTTGTCTTGAAATGTTCAAATTTTAAATTAATTTTAGATATGAGAATTTTTCTGACAAAGATAAGGACATTCCTGAAGTCGGGTGTTTTTCTCAGCTCCATTTACTCAGATGATTGTCTTTGGTTGATTGTGCTACATGCATGCTGTTGGTAAAGTCTGCCTTCCTCCTTAAACTTAATTCTTAACCAGTGCTTCCATGTTCCTAGCTGTGCCACACCCTTTGGCCAAGGTTTTGAAATGGGGTTAACTTTCTGGGCCTTTTAGGCATGATTTATACTTCTTTCTGAATCAGGGGTGGATTTAGTCTTGAAAATGACAAAATGCTTGCACTGTTTTCAAGTGGCAAATTTTGGTATCATGTTTGTGGAACACAGTTGCTGCACTGATGGCCATTTACAGCCCTGAAATTTACGTGGAATTCCCTTTCAACACTGAAGTCAAAACTTACATCACAGGTGTCCTTGCGTGATTTGGCAGCACAGATCATGTTCTGTGTGAAGTCTTCACCATAGTAGTCGCTGCGGCCACAAATCCATCTGGCCATAACAGGAATTGACAGTTCCATCAGTTTGTTGGGCCGCACACCCCAATTATTGGAACCCCACCCAGCGGTGTCCACGGTATCAGATTTTTCGGGGTCTTTCCCACCTGCACGCTGGAACTGCACTGGCTTCACTGCAGTGGTCTCTGTGACTGGTCGACTTAGCTGCCAGTTAGGGAAGAGCCCATAACATTCAACACAGGGTACCACACACAGTGTATGCCCCCCTCCCCCACACACACATAGTTTGTATACTTTACCTTGACCAAGACTATATCATTGTCAAAGTTCTTGGGGTTGAAATCAGGGTGGTTGTAGAAGGCAGCTATGTCGAAGGTTTGTTTTGTGTCCTCGCCCTGAGACAGGGCATGAGCACCTAAAACCACCTTATAATTTGATCTACAGTAATAAAAAGTCAAAGAACATCATGTAAGCGCATCATAATAAATCAGAAGAAGTAAAGCAACTTCATAAATCAATGCCCTGATATAACAGGTCTTTGTGCCACTCGTGACGATAACATAGTGTTAATATTTCAGACTGTGACACAATTTTTGCACCTTGTTTGCTCTGAAAGGCTCTTATGCGGTTTTCTCCTAGTTTGATTACTGCACTCACTTGTCCTGGAAGCAGTGTGCAGCACTCATAAGCCACTGACTGGAGATCAGAAATCCACCACAGTGGTGTTTGCCTTGCAGCTGCAGTGAGGCCATGTAGGGACGAGAGTGTGGCGCAGCCTCATTACCACCTGTGATGCAATCACCTTCTGAGGCAATAAGAGATGTCGGTTTAAATGTTGACAACAAGCAGAAATGTGAAATATATAGAATAAACATTCTTAATAATTCTTCATATTATTTATTTTAACATGTAGTTTTCAATAAGTTGCTATACGATTCCGGGAATTCCTGGGCGCCTCCAATCAATGCATTTGTTAATGGAGATTCACATGACAGCTTTCTGCAAGAACCTAGGTTTCCAACTGTATGTGCATAGTGTAGTCCTGAGCATGCAGGGGCAGTTTTTCTTGTTTCTGCATGATATATCAACTGTCAATATGATTGCATGACAGAAACGAGTCATTAGATCCTTAACGATTGAGTAATACACTTGGCAGTATGGCTATTGGTAGTCTTTACTGCATATTGATTGTCTTTACTCTTACACATACCCACCCACCCACCCACCCACCAAATATTTTTCTCCAAATCATACATGTACTCACCAGGTATTAGTGATGCATATAGAAGAGCTGAGGCAAAGACCACTCGTAGGTAATCCATAGTGAGCAAATGCTTCTTGCCTTCTTCAGAGACCCAAGACTTTACCCTTTATAAAGGCTGGGGTTGGGTCTGGAGGTCTGCACTTACAGGAAAATGCTGATTTCTTGGAAATCATTCCTTTTCTCCTCCCACACTGAGGAGATGGTAAGCAGGGACTTGCCTCTTATCTCCCCCTTCATCAGCTTTCTCCTACCACCGACTGCTGTCAGAGACAGTTTGTTTGTCCTGATGTTTTCATTACTTTTTACCTTTGCTTGTGCCAGAGTCATAAAAAAGTGCATGATTAGTACATATGGAAGATCAGTACTTGAACCCCTTGACTGATGAAACACATAACAGACACACATACACGTGCGCGCGCACACACACACACACACACACACACACACACACACACACACACACACACACACACACACACACACACAC
>JBBPDC010050836.1:0-11405 GCA_037974485.1 Hemigrammopetersius urotaenia
TTTTATACTGACCTCTTTCATTTGGTCATTAAAGTGTAGTCAATTTAGTAAGAAAGAACTTAACTGTAAATACTTCTTGGTGTTCCAATCTATGATATCTGCCTGATGTCAGTATGTATCTGAGCTAAGACATGGGTTTTCCAGAATAATGTATTTTAATATGTTTTTCAGGAGGAACAAGCTTACAGCAACCTTGGAAAGTTCCGCAGGTTGCAGCATAAGCTGGAAGAGGCAGAGGAGAGGGCTGACAGGTCAACAAGCTGAGAGCCAAAAGCCTTGATCCAGACTCAAATGTAAGCAAATAACCCTTAATCCTGGTTTGCAATAAACATAATGACTTAGACAAGCCTAGCTTTTTTGCAAACATAGGTAACCAGGGGTGCTGTGGGTGCTGCGGTACTGCTGTGGCGATGAATGCAAAATACACAAACAATACATGTAATGCTTAGTATGCATGTGACCTCTCTTTTTGTTTTTTATTTTATTTAAATGTAATTTAGTTTTATGTTTATTTACTTATATTTATTTATTTTTTGGATGAATGGAATTAGAACTACATCCAATTTTTTCTATGGTCCAAGTTTTGCATTTCATGCTGAAGGAAAATGTTGCTTGCTGCAGAATTGTCTAATAAATATTTTTCTATAAAAAATGAAATTTTGTATTGTGTTTACAGTGTGGTTTGCAATCTCTGCATTTGATTTTTAAAGTGAAAGACTGTGGAAGAAGTTTGGATGCAAGATTTAAAGCTGTAAATTAAAAGACGTAAGTTAAGTTGAGCCAACTTAAATATTTAAGGCAACCAGCTGCAAAGCTTTTCTGAACTGTAGTCTGTAGTTGTCCCTATTTGTTTGCTAAAGTTCACTCAACCCCCTTTTTAACTTGAAACAAACTCATGATGACTAGTTAGATGTACTTACTGGGGAAGCTTAGATGCACATGCTGAGGGAGGTATATTTACTTAAATCAGCAGTTTCAATCAACTTTCTACAATGATTTGGTCTAACTTTAACCGACGGAAGTTGAGTCAACTCAAAATTGCTTTGCAGCAGATTAGCTCAATTTTTTAAGTCAACTCAACTTTTTATTTTTTACAGTGTACACGACATACTTCAAACTTCAAACTTCAATGGCGTTTTAAAACAAGAATTGGGAAGGCCATTCCAGAAGCTTAATGTTGGCCTGCTTTAACCATTCCAAAATGGTTTTGATGTCTGTCTATCTGTTGATTTGAGGTGAAGTTTTACAATTTGGAGATTTCCAAATTCTCCAAACACTTCTTGTCATTGTGGCCAAATAGCTCAATCTTTGTCTCATCTGACCGTAATGTTTCTCCAGAAAGCTTGTGGCTTGTCTATATGGGGAGCTGCAAAATTGAAGATGTCGATTTTGGAGCAGGGGTTTCTTTATTTCCCATTGTTCCCATTGAGTATTGGTCAATCCAAAAGAATGCTGTCAAACACAGAGAAACTACCAGCTACGGTTAGTCGTGATCACTAACGAGAAGTTAATAGGCCATGAAACTTGTGAAAGGAACATTTAGCCAAATATTAGTTGGGATGTAACAATATATTTGAGCCTTTATGAATAATTCTGATCCTGTGTTGATTAGAGATAATCCGAAATAAATTCTTGTGCACCCAATTCTCGTTTTATTTGTATGTTGTGTAACCATTCTGCCCTGGAAAAAGAACAGTTCAAATGAATCATTAAAAGCCCAAAATGAATATCATTCATAACCATGATGAGTGTATATAAACTTCTGACCACAACCGTGTTTATTTACTTGCTATTTTTGCTTCTCAAACAAGCTGATACTCTCAAAACACACCAATTTAAGCCACCCAGAAGTTCGAACACGGCAGATCAGAACATGTATCTGTGTGCTTCTGTGTTTCCATTGTAGTAAAGAAGCCCCATCCCCATGTCATCCTTTGTGTTGGATGTGCTGCCACAGTTTCTCACCAAGTGTGCATACATTCAGATCACTATTCGTGTTGACATGGAAATTCTTATTACCGGTTTGTTTTACCAGAAACAATATTTTCTTATTTACAGGCTTTCTTAAAATAGAAATAAAATAGAAGCATGGAAAAGATAAACTAATTTCAAATAAGTCCCTCAACATGAATGACTTTCATGCTTTATGAGTGAAAGTATGGTCTAAAATAAGATTTTAAAATAGCTAGATCTATAAATGAAATTCACAGATTGCTTTATCGTGCAACAAGCCTGTTTGTCACAAGCCCACACCAACACATACACATGCAAACTCTAACAGGAAGTCACACCCAAAGCAGATCAGTGAAGGAAGAGGAAGTGAAATGACAAACACTTCACTCCTCCTCACACTTTTCTGTCAACTCTTGCAGGTTACAGTAAGTGAAAGAAAAAAGTGACAGAAAAGCATGTTGCAATACTTTTTATTAAATGCAGATCTACTCTTTCCTTTAATGTACGTGGGTAAAACCCCAGGACCTTGCGTACAAGATTTCTAGATCTGATATGGTGTCACCCGTTGCCTGACATTTCCAGGCCGCAGGGCTGATCTCAGTTTTCTGGGTGTTGAAAGAGTCTTGCCGAAAAGATTAGGAGAAAACACTGCTTGAGAGAGAATGCTTTTCGATTCATAAACGTGGTTGCCCTTCACCAAAGGGAATGAATGAGGACTTCAGTCTTGCATGTTTTTTGTAAATATCAAATATTATATTTGTCTTGCGCATGTCTATGAATGTGATATTCCTTTTCTGTAAAATTACTGCTGGAGATACCATCTGACAACCGCTATATTAATGCCTGTTTAGCGTAAAGTGACCCCTTTTAGTCTTGTGTGAACACACCACAGTACACAGTGTGAACAATGTGAAGTTCTCTCTCTGCATTTAAACCATTCAACAAGTGAGGCCACCCCAGAGGGTGAGGGTAGGGGATACTCACGAGGAGCAGTGTGAGGGGATGATACATTGCCACTATCAGTCATGGGATTCAAACCCACAACCTTCTAATCACAGGGACAACTCTAACAACTAAGCCACCAGTTGCCCCACACATACACATACACATACTGTACATATAAAATCTCATATATAATGAATGTTAATATGTATGTTTATGATAATGTGAATGGAAATATGTGTGGCAATCACTGAACTGACACAACATCCTGTGCTGCGGTGTTGACATACACACTGTGATAAATGCAATGTTCATACGTAGCATTTCAGGCAAGAGCTGGAGCAAGTTTATGAAAGAGACAGTATGATCCAAGTGGTTGTCATCAGATGCTTTTTGTTAAATATGGGCCATAAATCCAGTGGACAGTGGTCCGTGAGAACAGATTTCTTGTTTTTGATTTAATTCTTGTGTTTTTCTTTAAAGAAAAAGAACTCCCAGCTCAACATAACTAACTTGATTAACTAGATTTTAAAAGAGCTCATACGAAATCAATTTATTCTGCATTCATTTATGTGATCTAAGTTCCATAAATGAATTATTATATAGTTAAAATAGAAAGCAGTTTAAATTAACACAACCTCATGAACACAACAGCAGCGGGAAGTCCCTCACAGCAATGAACTTTATGCTATTTAGTAAGTAGCCTATTCTTTATGGCTGGTTATAGTAATGATCAGAATAGTCAGGACAGCTTACCCTGAATGACTGAATTTATTTGAACATCATGTGTACATCATGAATAACACACACACAACTTACTTAATGTCTAGAGAAACATTACTGTAAACATTTTACTTAGTTTTTCCTTTTCTTAAGTCAAAAATGGTTCAAATTCACATGCAAAGAACTTGCTACTGGGCAATAAAAACAGTTCTTGTGTCTTGTGTTGTTAATAGAACAGAACCAAATGATTTGCTGAATTAAACATACTGGGAAAATATGGCCTGTGCAAAAGCTTGGGCTCATTTTAGTTATACTCAGCAGGTATGACTAGAGCACTAACTTTTACAACAAAATAAAACTAATATAGATACACATACATATTTCCTGTTGTATGTGCAAAAATGTATGTATTGTTTTTACTTTTCAGTGAAATTGTGATTCTGTTGGTTAGAAGACTACAGTTAGAATAAACACAGACTTTGGTCCTGATTCTCTTTATACTTGCCAGCAACACTGAGTCAGTTCCAACACAGACACCTGTTTTAATTATTTTAATGAAGGATTAATAGACATACTAGGAAACTGCAAATTTTGGCCCTCCTCCTGAAGAGCTTTAATTCTGGTGTTGCCAATAATGAATAGAGGCTTGTAGTCACCAGTTAGCATGATATCATTTAAGCACTGCTGTTCAGTGACTATTGACTGTTCGGTGTGGTTAGAAACATCATTACTGACTGAGATACTCCTCTCAATAACACACTCACAACCATCAAATTACGTATGTTTATTTATTTATACGTATTTATTCTAATGTTACTTTTTGTACAGATGAATGCGTGCGGCCCAGATAAATACCTGGACATATCATTTATTCAGTTTTTTTATTATTATTTTAATTGATGTGTTTTTTTGTGTGTAAATGATAGTGAATTTATTTGTGTGTAAGTGCATTTGAAGTAAGTAAATTCAATGCAATAAGTTTCTCGTTGTGGTTTCCTTGCATATATGCCTGTCCAACATGTGTGTGAGGGCAACCACATGTATACACACACACACACACACACACACACAAACGGGGGCTGCATGCATCTGTGCAGCTTCACACAGGAAGCATTACACTGAAGCTCCTTATACTGCATCAGCCTTTGTATAACGGAAGTGTACAGCCAGCACTTCTGTCCAAACATTCTCTCACTCACACACACACACACTCATACAGAGGCAGCAGGGTTATCCAGTCCTCCAGGAAAACCATAAACATCCTGTTGGTGACAGCTGGACAACATGATCAAGCGCAAACTGAGTAAGTACTCTCGTGTGTGTGTGTGTGTGCAGGAAGACTAATGAGCCCCCTCGAGCTGCCTCATGGGCAGATGTTACTGCTTGATAAGCAAGAGTTTGTGCTTCATGAAGTGACCAAGCGATGTAAACTGATCTACAAACAGAAAGACATGTTTTTAAACCTCTTTGGACCCTTTTTGGTGATCTCTTTTCATTTTAAAGATTCAGAGGCAGTGGGGATTTCAGTACTTGGAAGTTAGTTGATGTTGTTTTTCATGGGCGTGAAATATAACGAATGAAAAGCTGAATACGTTTGGAACTGGATCTATATCTTGTTTTTATAGAGACAATTAACCTACATAATTTTCTCCTTTAATGCTCCTTTAATTAAAGGAATACATCATGGATTCCACATTTGGCACACGTTAGAGGAAAAACCCAATGACTCCAGCCTCACTACAAACAAAAATCAAGGTTTTCTGAAAAGAGACACTAAAAATGATTAGTCATGACATACTATATGAACTAACATAAAACATAAAACAGAACCGTTCTCATGTGTTTTGACCACAGTGCACATATGGACCAGCCACAAAAGCCTCAGAGAGCTGTGGTGAACTGCTGCTTCAGCACTATACGTAAAGGTTTTTCTGAGGAACACAGTTAGATCTTACACATGGAAAGAAGTGATGAACATCACAAAGGCCAATTTTGTGGATTTTACTACATGTATAAGGGTGGGTCGAGTGAGTTGCTACCATTGCAATGGTTATTACACCCAAAACAGGAAAACCAGTAATCCTGTATATCAGTGGTCCGCAACCTTTATTTCGTCACGGACCGGTTTAATATCAGAAACTATTTTCACGGCCCGCCCTTTAAGGAGTGGCAGATAAATATACGTCTATGTATTTATACAAATAAATGATACACATAAAAATTGGTGTATTTTAAAAATATAATAATGGGGTATCTTTAAAATATAATAATAAACGTAAATCCAGTGTGTTCTCGCAGCTTTATTAACAGCGTTTTCATACGTTTTTTTTTCTGTGCAGCCCGCGGACCGGTACCATATGACCCACGGCCCGGTACCGGTCTGCGGCCCGGGGGTTGGAGGCCACTGCTGTATATGACATTTCTTAGCCCTGTTTATTCTGTTCGACTCCTCCAATGTTCAACCCAAAGTAATGCCCTTGAGCAGAAAAACATACACACACGCACACACGTCTTCATCCCAGATTAAAATAACCACTGAGGGCACCACTAGGCACCACTTCCACTGTGAATTACTGGGCTTCTCAAGATCATGTGAGTTGCACTCAATGACTCCATAATTCATTCAGTTCAGTGTCGGTTCAGCCAGTTCAGTCGATGAGCTTCACCTTATAAGTGAAAATCTGAGTGATAAATTTTTTATCAATTTTTCTACCTAACTGGGGTGATTTATTGGTGACTTTAAGGGAATCAATTCCTAGAGACCTCAGCATTCCTAAGAGTGCTGAAAGGTGGAAGAGGACACAGTCTCAGCTGACAGTCTCACAGCATGAACATGTGATGAGGAGGCCTGTTGTTGCTGGGAATAAGCAAAAACGTGAAAGGAAACGGGGACTGACTGAAAAAAAACCAGAAGATTTTAAACTATACACTGCAGTTATGATAAGGTATCAAAAAAAGGAAACCACCTTCTAATAACTTAAAATGATATTGTTGATTTGACTCTCAGTGTTTTTCAAAGTGTTTCACTTAATGCATCTTTAAAGGAAACCACTTTCAATAAAAAAAGAAAAGTTCACCCCTGTCAGATTCTGACAATATTGGGACTTTTTACTGAGTAAGACTTAACATGATCAAATCAATCAAATAATTAGAGCTCTGTAGAATCGGCCTTAAAATCGGAAGATTCTTACACCCCTGTTCTTAATAGGAAATACAGCAGAGTGTTCTTAGTTTTTGATGTGATGGAAGGCCAGTGGGTGGAGGCACAGGACCTGAAAGGCCTAAAATGTTTGAAGAAGGTGAAAAGATCGTAAGACATTAATTTCACTCATTACTTAAGAATCACTGAATAGTACTTGTTGCAGCAGCTGCTAGTCAGTGTATTGTTGAGGTCATAAAAATGATTTGGCCATATTGAGAGCAGCTAAAGGCGCCACTGAGGTCCCCTTGAGTACCATCCCCACACACTGCCCCCTGAGCGCCATGTTCCTAGCTGGCCGCTACTTCACTTGGTGAGTGGGTTAAATGACGAGAAGAATTTCAGGCTGTTCACACCGTGTGCTCTGGTGTGTTAAAAAATGGACACTTTACAATTTGCAGGCCACACAACAGGCCATTAAAGTTTCTGTGGCAAGCTGACAGAATTAAGTAACCAAATTATTTTGAAGAAAAAAAAAAATTATTTTGTCATATTAATATTACTAAATGTACTAAATAAAACTAAAACGAACAGATACAAATAACATTACATAGTAAATAGTGATTTTATGTTCAGTATTTTGCCTGAGACTTTTTTCCTTGCTGCCTAAGATTTTTGCACAGCACTGTACACTTACATGCCAGTCAACCTGGTTCAATCTACATACCTTTCATTTTTGATACCTTACAGCCCCATAGCAGTACCATCACGGCCCACTAGAAGGCCACAACCCACAGGTTGAAAACCATCAGTTTTAAAGTAAAAGTAAACTTTTCGGCCAAACTTTATCTGGGCCACATGTATGCCATTTGTCTGAGAGCAATAGAAAATAAGCAGAAGTATGTTGATTATGTTCAGAATTAGACTTGATGATGAGGCTTAATGCTACTTACTTTAGCTGACTGATGCATGATTATTTTCACTGAGAACCTCGACAATGACAAAAAAGAACTGGGAATACAAAAGAGGGCATAGCAGTTCTCTCTGGGACATACATCATGATGATGAATGGCAACCTGAGTCTAAATGATGTAAGATTGCTGCTAGGCAAAGTAAATACAGATACAGTTTATGCAGCAATTCTCTGCATGTTTAGGCTTTATCAATCTCACTTAACCATCCTTTCACGAACACCGTGGAACCAAACAGAGTCCAGGGGATTTATACTAGTCTTACACGAAGACAGAACGGCTGCATTCCTCCTCATGTCATAATTCACAGAGCTACAGCACATTTTAATGGCTGCTGTCCAAGACTAATTTCAGTGATTTAGGCAGCTGGGGGCAAAAATGTCTTCTACAGAGAAAACTTACACAGTACCGTGTACCGCAAAGGGTTTTTGCACCAAAGCAAAGTGTTTAAAATAGAGGTGGGCATAGATTAATTTTTTTTAAATCTAGATTAATCTCATTGTAATCTTGGAATTAATGTAAATTAATCTAGATTAAAATGGCTAATTTGAATTCTGCCGAAGGTCTGAAGCCCCCCCCCACCCCAAAATGATCCCAATGCCTATTTTTATAGTGTAAACCATAAATATGCCTCCAAATGGTCTCTCAGATCACTTTAATTTCATTTTGAACACAGTTTAATACATTACCCTTAAAGAAAATGTAAATATAAACCCAAGGTTTAAATACGGAAAAGTCAGGAACGAGAGAGAGACAGAGAGATACAGAGACAGAGAGAGACGATCTGCATACTCCGGAAAAGTCACAAACGAGAGAGAGTAAGAGAGCACGAGAGAGAGAGCACGCGAGAGAGAGAGCGCGACAGAGAGAAAGCAACAGAGAGAGCGAGACAGAGCCAGAGAGAGAGAGAGAGAGAGAGAGAGAGACAGAAAGAGAGTAAATTCGCGCTAAAATATCAAGGTGAAAGTCATTATAGCTTGCGTGGTATAGATCCAGCTCCCAACCCAACTTTGTGAATAGATTAACGGCGATATTTTTTTTATCGCGCGATAAGAGTCTCACATTAACGCACGTTAATGCCGATAAAGGCCCAGCACTAGTTTAAAGCCATTTATGTCAGCAGTGGACCAGGCTGGGAAGCAGACATCCATGCTGTGGTTCTTTATTCAGGAAACAAAAACAGAACAGAAATCTGGCATGAGAGCCGAATACGTTTACAAACCAGAATAAGGTGAGGTGATGGACACATAAGGGAGGGTTAGCAGACACAGACCTTATATACATGACACAATCACAAGACAAAACACAAGGCAAGTGAAAACAAGAGACACGTGACCCAAGAACAGAACACCAAAATAAAAGCCCGAAAACAAACTGAAACAATGAAAAAACAGAAAAGCAGCGACATAACGAGGGCCGCTGGCCAGACCGTGACAGTACCCCCCAAAAACGGGCAACACAGGATCAACAAGAGTCACAAAAGGGCGAGCGGGCCCCTCGCTGGCAGGCAGGCAGCCCCCTCCGGGAGGCTGGTCGGGCCCCTCCTCGGGCACCTCGCTGGCAGGCAGGCAGGCAGCCCCCTCCAGGAGGCTGGTCGGGCCCCTCCTCGGGCCCCTCACTGGCAGGCAGCCCCCTCCGGGAGGCTGGTCAGGCCCCTCCTCGGGCCCCTCACTGGCAGGCAGGCAGCACCCCCAGGGAGGCTTGTCGGGCCACTCACTGGCAGGCAGGCATCCCCCCCCGGGAAGCTGGTCGGGTCCCTCCTCGGACCCCTTGCTGGCAGGTAGGCAGGCAGGCAGCCCCTCCGGGAGGCTAGTGAAGGCCCTCTACCTGTTCTAAGGAGCCTTCTAACCCTACGCTAGCCCCCACCCACCTGCCCTTAGCTCCATAAGCCCCCCCCAAAAAATACATGGGTGTTTTTAGGTCCTTTCTCTGTCCCCCAAGCCTCTCAGCCTGCTCGGCCTGTTGGAAAACCCCCCAGAAACCCTACCAACCAGGCCATTTCTGGGGACAGGGGACAGACAGGGGCTTCTAGGCTCGCGGGGCCTACAGGGCCAATAGGGCTATAAGGAGCGGGGCCTACAGGGCCAAGAGGGCTATAAGGAGCGGGGCCTACAGGAGTGGGAGTTACACACTCTGGAGCTACAACTACAGTAGCCTCACAAACAGCAGCCTCACTACCAGGCCCGATAATAGGCTTGCTAACCGTAGCTTTCTTAACTGCAGCCTCACAAACAGCAGCCTTGCCAACAGGCCCGCTAACAGTAGCCTCGCTAACAGGCCCGCTAACCGTGGCCTCCCTACCAGCAGCCTCGCTAACAGGCCCACTAACAGGGCCACTAACCGTAGCCTCACTCACAACAGCCTCGCTAACAGGGCCGCTAACCGTAGCCTCACTGACAGGCCCGCTAACTGTAACCTCACTAACAGGCCCGCTACACGTTACAGAGCCGGGGAAAACAGGCTGAGCCTGCTAGAGCTATGCTAGCTGGCCCGCCAACTGGGCCGGAACACGCTACGGGGTCAGGGAGGACAGGAACTGAGCCTGCTGGAGCTACGCTAGCAGGCCCGCTAACCGGGCCTGGATACACTAGAGGGCCGGGGAGAACAGAAGCTGAGCCTGCTGGAGCTACGCTGGCCGGGCCTGGACATGCTACAGAGCCTAAACTCACAGGAGCCAAGCTATTTAGTGGGACCTTACTGTTTGGGTCTGGTGTGGGAGGGTGGCCAGCTGGAGCGGTCGGGCCCTGGAGATGTTCCTGGAGCTCACGGATGGTCTGCACAAGCCACTCCAGCTGTTGTTGTGCCTGGAGCTGTTGGTGGAGAGGGAGCGCCTGGCCCTTCTCCCCCCTCGTCCTGGGAGTCCTCGACCCATGAGATCGAAGGACTCCCACTCTTCCTCCGACTCGCCCTCTTCCCCATGTAGGCGGGTCTTTTGTAGCGATGTTTCCATCTGTCACGAGGGCCGGGTCTAACCGGCTCTCGTGATTTACCTCTTTGTACAGACCAGGTTGGGAAGCAGACATCCATGCTGTGGTTCTTTATTCAGGAAACAAAAACAGAACAGAAACATGGCATAAGAGCCGAATAGGTTTACAAACCAGAATAAGGTGAGGCGATGGACACATGAGGGAGGGTTAGCAGACACAGACCTTATATACAGGACACAATCACAAGGCAAAACACAAGTCAGGTGAAAACAAGAGACACGTGACCCAAGAACAGAACGTCAAAATAAAAGCCTGAAAACAAACTGAAACAATGAAAAAACTGAAAAGCAGCGGCATAACGAGGTCCGCTGGCAGACCGTGACAACAAGAAACAAATTTTAAGATTTCTTTTTTCAAAAAGTATCTAACTATCTAACACTACTGCTTAGTAGTAGACAGCTGTTACATATCAGGGCCTAAGACTTCTGCACAGTACTGTATGTTTAAGTTTATAAGGCTGGAATGTGTCTCACTCATGTAAAAGAAAATCTGAGGGGGGAATGTGTGGGGGTGACCACAAGGGAACATCGCGTACGCTCCATCATATTGGTCTGTGCTGTGGGCAAATAGGACAGTACCAAATATGGAATGGTTCTTTACAACAGCAACGCCAGATCTGTGCAAAAAATATCATTCCAACATTTTTCAGATTACACTTTTACTAGGAGAAAAGAAGTTAACACCTCATAT
>JBBPDC010050866.1:0-11403 GCA_037974485.1 Hemigrammopetersius urotaenia
ACATGGGGTAACTAAGGAGAACATAACAGAACAGAAAAGGCATGGGGCTTGCAGGGCTACCGGCCCTGGCCGTGACAGAATTATGTTGATGTGACATGATAAATGTACTCCTTGAATTTTCAGAAGGATGTGGGTGATGAAACATTGACTGCCGTTTCTCCATTTTTTGTTTCTATGTAGGCTGGAGCAGACAAGCATGCTCGAGCTTGACTGTAATAAAAACAAAACTTCTAGCTTGAAGAAAACCTAAAGCTTGAACTTGAGAAGCTCAGCCATGAAAAGACGGTATTACCTTACGTTCACCAGTCTTTATTCAATATGTGTTTGTATTACTGAATGTTCAGGATACATTCTCTCAAATACTTATCATTCAGTTCTACAGCAAACATATTCACAACATATTCTTACGATATGTTAGACAATCAGAACTGATAACAGTGTAAAATAGCAGTAATTAACAGTGTATTGGCATTACTGACTAAACCATAAATACTGTCTGATTAAATGCACCTCACTGAAATGTTGTTGCTACATTTAGTTTTTAATTCCTTCACATGCATATTAGCATTTACATACTAATGTACCTCCTCTCATTCTTTCTGAAATGACTCAAGACTCTTGGCCATAGGGAGCAGTTCCCTGTAAAACATGGTGACTTTTTATTTATTTTTTTGACAATTTTGACTATTGATTTATTGACATTGACCTTCACACTTTTCCAGCAGCTCTTCCAGTTGTGTGTGAGACTCCTCTTATGTTTTCTTTTCATAGCGGGTTTAGTCCATCTTCAGCAGCTCCTCCATTTGTCTATCAAACTCCTCATAAGGATCTGGCTCGGTCTGTTTCTTGGTCGTGGATGTTACTTTTGGAGCAGGGACCGTTTCTTGTGGTTTCACAGCAGTTAGTTTTCTGCTCATCAAAGCTGTTCTGGTCAATTCCAGTCTCTTTCTTGGCTCTTTCAGTTTTCCATTGTGAGGAAAAGTTACTGGAGGATCTTCAAATCTTACTATTTTAACTCTTCGTTTCTCTTTTTTCGTCTCACCCTCTCTTCCCAGAGGCTGAAATTCTATAAAGCTGCATTTCTTTGTGTTTTTCTCTTCTGTTTGTACATCATCTTTTTGCACAAGTCCCTGCTGAGATGCTTCCAAAGTCCCTTCTTTTGTTTTCTCATGTTTAGAGTTTTCTTCACTTTCATTCAGTTCTGTTTCATTCATCACACAATTCTTTCTGAGCTCCTCTGATTTCACCTCTGCTTCTTTATAATCATTCTCGAACTCAGCCTCTGTCTGATTTCTTTTCTTCTTTGTCTTTCTTGATTTCCTCTCACTCTCTGTGTGCAGCATTTCTCCTTCCTGCCCTCCTCTCTCATCATCCTGTTTTCTCAGTCCCCTACTCTCCTCCTTTCTCAGCTCGTGCTTTTCTACAGTACTCTCCATCTTCATCTGTTCATTGTCCACCTCCATCTCTTGTCCCTTCTCCTTTCTCTTCCTTCTTTCCTTTTGTTCCCGTACGATCATCCCCTCCATCTCTACTTCCAACAATCTGTTGGCCTCTTCCCTCTCCATATTTTTCTCTTTTCTCTTTTTCTTCCTTTCTGTAATGATCTCCTCCCCCTTTCCCTCCATCAGTCTATTGGGCTTCTTCACCTCCACTTTCCTCTGCACTTCTCTTTCCTTTTCATCTTCAGTCTCCATCGCTGTACTGGTCATCTCCTTTATCTTCTTCTCTTTCTCTCTCCTCTTTAGTTTCATCGTCCTCTGTTCTCTCCTACTCAGTTTATCCAGTCTTTCCTCCCCCTGGTCCTGAACCTCAGTCTTGTTCTCTTCCAGAACCAGTTTGGTCTGAACAATCTCTTCCTCCAGACTCTCACACTCGTTCTCTTTCTGCCACCGCATCTCCTCTCTCACCATGGCAACAACCTCTTCTCTCTTTATCTCCTCCTGCTCTCTCCTTCTTCTCTCATCCTCGTCTTTCTCCAACTTCTTCATCTGCCTCCTTATCGCTTTCTCAGCCAGCTCTCTCTTTCTTTCAACAGAATTCCACTCCTCCTCAATCCTCACCTTCTCTGCCTCGAGAGCCATCCATTCATCTTCTGTTTCTCTTTTTTTCTCATTCCCCTCTCTCTCTATTTTTGTCTTCTGTCTGTATAGGTCTTGTTCAGTCAGCCTCTCTCTGTGGACCTGCAGCAGTCTCTCTGCATCCTTGGCCCTCTCAATGGCGTCTCTTTCTGCCTCGATGTTCATCATCTCCATCCCGATATTCTTCCATTCTTTAGCTAACATTTGTGTCTTTTTCTGGATGAACTTTCTCTCCTCTTCCACCCTCTTCTCCTGTCGCTCTCTTTTCTGCTCAGTTTCCATGGAGGCTTGCCTTTCCTCTTCCCATTTTTGCCTCTGTGTCTCTAGCATCTTCTCCATCTCCCTCCATCCCTGCATTTCTCTTCTCTCTCTGTCACATTTAATCTCTTCATGTTTCTCCAAAGCGATTGTTTTCCATTGCTTGACAAGTTCCATGAAGAGGTATCTTTCCTTCTCTGTCATCCTCTCCTTTTCATCTCTAAGGCTTTCTTTCTCTCTGTCTATCTCTCTCCTTTCAGCTTCAATCTGTTGTCTCAGCTTTTCAGCCTTTTTGAAATTCACCTGCACTGCCTGGTACTCTTCTTTCTGTTTCTGGAGCTGCCTCATCATTTCTCTAACCTTCTCCAGTGCCTCCCCCAGCTCTGTCTCCTTTTCCCTAATCTTCTCTTCCTTGCTCTGCATCTCTCTCAAATACTTATCTTTCAGTTCTATATCAAAGCATTACGTTATGTTAGACAATCAGAATTGATAACAGTGTGAAATATCAGTAATTAACTGTATATTGACATTAAACCATAAATATTGTGTCTGATTAAATGCACTTCATTGAAATGTTTCTACATATAGTTTTTAATTTCTTCACATGTATATTAGCATTTACATACTTATGTACCTCCTCTCATTCTTTCTGAAATGACTCAATCTTTGCCTCTACTCCCCTCACCTTCCAGTGCTTTCTTTTCCTCTTCCTTCCTTCTCTCCTCTTCTTTTGTCCATTCTGTTTTGAATTTCTCCATCTTATGGTTCAGCTCACGGGTCATGAGGTCCCGATTAGCTTCCATCTGCTCTTCCAGCCATATTCTCTGCTTGAAGAGCTTCACATTCAGATGGTCTTGCCATTCCTCCTCCAGCACTTGCATTCCTCCCTTGCATTTAGTCCATACTGAAAAAATAATCATTTGACATCTGGTTACATGGTATAAACCCTCTAATGTGGTTTATATGTTCTGTTAATTAAATTAGAATAATCCTAATATTAATACATTTTATCTTCTAAGAAAAAGAATCAACCATTTGCAGTAAAGGTTCCTCTGTAAGTTGAAGTGAAGTGTCTGTCCAGCTGTTTTGTTCAAATGTGAGGAGCATCAGAACACTCTTTATAGGCATCACCATTGTGACGTCGTAATGTGTAATGGCCAATGACGTCACTGGACGTTTAGCGTCTCCTTTTCAGTCCTGGACATGAGTTACAGAAAATCTAGCTTATTTAATACTATTTTTATATTCAGCTAGTTTTGATGGTATATATTGAACAGACTTCGACAAGAATAAAGAAGGTAAATGTATCATTTTGAACCATATAAAGGTTTCATAATGCTTGAAAAACTTCCCATGTTAAAAAACATTTTATTCACAGATCTAAAAATCTGAATACAGCTGCATGAAGATGTCATCCCATAAGCCCAGTTAAGTGGCTTGTTGCTGGAGAATCATAATAAATTTGAACAAAAGAATCCAACGTCCTACTCAAAGAAGTGGTATGTCCCGAGCTGTGGCAAGATCGTTTTAAAACCTTTTATTACTATATTTTAAACATTTTTACATGGTTATCTATACATTATATATTTTCAGGACTAATTGATGTGTTCCCAGTTTAAATCATGTCACGTTTACCCTTGTTAGTGAGCTATCGGCACGTTACAGTGAAGTGAAGCTTCACACGCTAAGAAGAGCACAAACAAGGAACCCAGCATTAGTTTGGCCCTTTATAAGGTATTTACTCTTATAGTCTCCATTCAGCTTCATTTGGCCATTTCATCGTGTGCAGTTTATCAGATTTATGAAATATTTCTGCCAGATTTTCTATGGTCTCTTCTTTTCTTTTCTGCATCAGAGTATGTTTGTTACTGTAGCCTATTTACAGTAAAATAGTACAATTTTGAGAGGTATATATGACTGAATAGTACATTACTAATTTCTTAAAGGATTAAATTACATACACCTACTACATTTATTTTTCTGTTTGTTATTTTTAGGTAATGTTATTTATATATATTCTGCCCCTGCTCGGGTTTGTGTGTGTGTGTATGTGTGGCTACAAGCTCGGCAGATAGACAGCAGCTTTCCCAAGAAAAGCCAGTGCTGTGCCAAATTCAGCACCCATGCCGCTCCCATGTATCTTAGACATGGGCTCGCAGGTCATCCTTTTTAGTCAGACCCTGTTCACTCACTGTGTCAGAGACACCAGGGTCATGGATGCCACTGAGATTCCATGGCTGACCCTGAGGGCAGTGAACGGGTTGTAGTTCCCGTATGTGGGCTATGTGGTGCTGGACTTCACGGTCGCCAGGGTAGAGGTTCCCCAGAGGGGAGTGGTGATCGTAGAGGACCGGCATCTGCCGGCACCATTTGGGAGTCTGGGAATGAATGTAATGAGACACTGTTGGGAGATGCTGCAAGCGCAGGGTAGCTTGCAAGCGTCCTTATTGAAGACTACTCTTGCTAAAGGTGATCGGCGAGCATGGGACCAGGCCTTCTTGGTGTGTCAGTGCCTCGAGGATGGGACACCGTTGGCCCCAGTAGAGTAACCCGCCCACCTCAGGGTGAAACAACCGAGGATGCTGTGTCCTGTGAGCAAAGAAATCATATGGGCGGATGTGTATGGGGGTTCGTTGCGAGAGGGGGACCACCTCTTAGTTGAAGACTATCGGAGCGGCCAACAAAAGTGGTGTGTGGGTCAGAATGTGCAATCTACACCTCAACCCCGTTGAGCTCCCGGTGTGAAATCCCCTGACATGGGTCACAAAGATGGACCCAGACAGCGAGCAGCCCCCATGCGAGTTAGTGCTTCGCCCCTTCAGATAAGGAGTCTTGGGGTTGGAAGTAAGGCCTGTGACTGGGGCACGGGAGGTGGAGGGGCTGAACAGCGGCTTCAGGAGCTGCTGGTCCACTGGAGGGGAGTGTTCGACCGGGATGAGGAAGATCACAGGGGGATGGCTGTGGTGTACTAACACCGCCGCCCCCATTCTAAAATGTTATCAGTCAGTCCCCCCGAGCCTGTACCCCGAGTTGAAGTCCATGCTGGAGGGATGTGTGGTAAAAGAAAGCTCAAGCACCTTGGTGGCTCCAGTGGTCTTGGTGAAGAAGAAGAATGGCTCGTGGTGGTTCTGCATGGACTATTGAACACAGTGACCCACAAGGATGCATACCCCCTTCCACGTTTCGAGGTGTCTCTCACTGGGCTGAAGAAAGCTGCCTGGTACTCAGAGAGTAGGTGACCTCTGGGTTCCAGATGATCCTTGGGCAGCGGCAGGCCTTGTCAGGTGCAGGTTGGCGCTTGTGTTGAGAGAAAAAAGATCCCCAGGTGGAGCAAGGGGTGCTTTGCCATCGCTTGTGGTTAGGGGGTGAAGAGCAATGGAGAGTGGTGGCCCTAGTATTTCAGATTAGGCCGGAGAACCAGGAGGGTCCTGTGAGGACCATTCACTGTCACCATCTGCGACTGTGCCCTGCTGGATGGAGAATGGCCATACCGGAGATGGGGGATGAACAATGAGGGGCTAAGGTCGGCCCTCAGCCTGCCTTGTCCTCCATGCAGAGTTGGCCTGGTGTATGACAGGGTCCCTGTATTTCCGCCAGTAGTTGGGGATGGGGAGGGGGAGCAGGTAGACCCACTTGTCACAATCAGAGGGATGGCCGAGTGGGGTGTGGGGGGAAGGAGCTCTATTGGGAGAGACTGGCCAGTTAAGGGCTGTTGTGAGGGGTCTTGTGGTGGCAGCAAGGCCCAGTAACCAATAAATTTGTTTTTCTTTTAATCTTCTTTTTCTGGCTTCTGGAGTGTAGAGAAGTAAATCTATTTGCTGTGGTTGTAGGGCTGCATGGTAGAGTATTTTGCTGTGAACACTGTGTGTTGGGTGGGGATTCAAACCAGGGAGAAACCATACATGTGATAAGAACCTTAATGTGTAGACAATCAATATAGGTGTATTTAAATGTATCCTCTGTTGTGATGTGGTTCCTCTCCATTGTCTGTGGCCCAAGATCCGAAGGAGTAAAAACAAACTTATAAGAAACAACCAAAATAAATAATATGGTTGGGACCTATTTACCACCGGGCCAACACATATATACTGTAAAAATTATTTTTAATTATTTTTAATTTTTAATAATAGCTGATACATGCCCACTTTATGGAGTGCATGGCTACTTATGTAGAGTGTATCCCTACTGATCCTTACTGATACGGAGATTCGAGCAAAATTTGTGCAATGTGCATATTCTCATAGTCAACATCCAATGATGGTGCTCATTCACAATCTCCAAAATGACTCTATGTGCCACTGGATTAATCTGAAACAAAAAAAAAGTACTAAGTCCATGTATATGCAAAGTGAAAATTTCCCCTGCCAGATTGTGTTCACTGCATACTGATTGAAATTTCTTACAAGCAGTGTCAAATATGCATTGATCACCTATTAAAATACATAAAAAAGATGGCATTATTAACAAATAGAGGCAGATTTTTCCCCTGTAGATCAGCACTTTTCCCCTTTAGTGCTATCACAGTGAATGGGCCCAAGAAGCTTGTGTCCAGTTTGCCACCCTTTCTCTGCTTCTGACAGATTTAGGAGCACCTTGCTTCATTTGTTTCCTCATTCTCTGTTGCTGCTTGGTGACATTGCCATGAAAGATCTTCTTAATTTCACCAAATCGCTTTATGTCCTCTGACACAGCATCCTCAGTCACAGCCTCAACACTGCTGTCTACCTGTGAACACATGTTTTTATATTCTTTCAGTACATGTTTCCAAAACTAACACAACCTGAAATTATACTGAGATATGTGTTTACCAACCATGTGGTGATCTGACACCTCGGTTGGGTATCGGGCCTCTCGTCCAATCAAAAAGAATGGAGAGAACTGAGTGGTGATTTGCATTTTGTCCTCAACCCAAACATGATTGCATCCAAGTACTGATCCCAACTGTCATGTTTTTGCGCCACCAACTTGAGGAGAGCTCTAAATAAATATCATTTGATCATTGCCACAGTGCAATGACCACTGATCTTATGTAGGGTAAATATATGTTTGCCATATGATGAATGATGGTCTTAGACCTGTGCCAAGTTTTCTTGTGCATGCAATGTGTACTTGTGGCCTTTTCAATTGTATTGTTTCCATTTTATTTTCTCTTTAATTCCCTACGAGATGCAGAGAATGTCTACCATGGCAATGGTTTTGTGGCGGCTGTGATGTGCAATGCCACCAGCGAATTAGTCCTTCATAACAGGGAGTCCGCCCATGAGGGCTTCTTTAAACCCATCTCCCTCAGCACCTTCATTGTCAAAGGAGATGTTGGGTATTGCATAAAGGAGTACAAGGTTAGTTGTGCACTGTTTGAAGCAAGTATTTTATACTAATTGGGTATTTTGGCTAGAATGTATTTTGCCGGTTGTAAACATTCCAAAATGCCACTGTGACCTTCCAAACATGTCTGTGTCGCCGGGCAAAGCCGTTATTCTGATTTCCATCAATGGTAAAATAATTTACACTTCACATCTCTATTCTGCCTATGTGTTCCTAAAGTACTTAAACTCCTAACTCTTCTACACTCCTCTTTGTTTGGTTTTCTTAAGGACGTTATGATTTGCACCAACCTCTCTTTGCCTGTCAAAAATGCGGCCAGGAGTGGGCTCCTGACTTTCAAGACCTACTTAATAGTGGATATTGGCCAGCCATTGACCAGCTCCAACATATTGTATACCCTCGATGTGTTTAGTTCATTCAATTAACTAAAAGTTATTGCCCCAACACTCTCCAGACAGGCCTTCGTGAAACTTCTTGAACATCGGACAAGATGTGGTGGAAGGGTATGTGTTTACCATATCTCATTGGTTTTTCTTCCAATTTGCAGACATGTGCAAAGGAATTTAATGAAGGCCTCTTTTAGTCAGGACCTGTGTGTGGTGACACACTGCAGAGAAGCTTCCTAGAGTATAGTTATTGTCTCTTCGAGGAAGACCAGCTTTCCTGCGGCACACCCTGAACCTGCCTTGCCTGTTCCCCTGATATGCTGGGTGTGTCAGTGGATGGCAACAGGAAGCTGTACAGGTTTCTTCAAAATGGAAGGTAATTTTGTCAGCTATTTAATTTAATTTATTTTGAATAACTAATATATAATAAGAAATGTTAAAGGGGAAAATCTTGAAGTGATAAGAATTGTTTGGTCTAGTTCTCAAAAGTCATATTGGCTTAAGTTTTTGCAGTTTGGACTGACAAAGTACCTGCACATCAGTATGGCTTTTTAGCTCCCTCACCTGTCAAGGGGAGTAGATTTAGGTTGTCACAGCCATGCATTAGAAAAAATGTTCTTTTCTGTTTCTGGCATGAACTGTTCAATATTTTTTTTCTTCCCCAGTGCTGACTCTCCATTTTTTGAAGGGGTGTTTGTAACTGAGGACACATCTGTGTCTGAATTTGTTGTTAATTTACAGCAAGCTTTGAAGCAGGCATGTTTAAATGATATTTTACAGTAAAAACAGTGAAATGACTGCACATGGTTCTGCAATTCATTCTCATTTTGCTTTCTGATTCAACATAGACACGTGGGCAGGGCACTTATGGCAGCTCATCATGGACCGCAGCGAAGGAGACATCAAGGAGGACAACAAAATTGGATGAGGAAGGCATGGAGGTCGCAGTCTGTCGGCATTGCTTCCTCTTGAAAGCCTTGAACATGTACAGAGGTAAGATTAAGAAAAAACTGTCAATATGAATGTACTGGCATGTTATCTCTATTACTCAAAATGTAAAAAAATACAATTTAAAAAAAAAAAGAAAGAACTGCTAAAGTAATGAGAAGTGAAACACTATAGTCAGTAATACAGAATACTATTAGGGAAACGATCTGAATTATGAGAATACCGTACATCAGATTCTCTAGCATTCCCCCTTGGTGTAGGCATTGTGCTCTTTTCATCATTCTGTACTATTGGACTATTTTTGTGATGGTGAAACAGTATATGGGCTATAACAGCATTTAAAATACAATATTTAATCATGCATAATAATTAATCCCCAGGAGAGATATCTTATGTATCTCCACAAGCAGCTGATGTGGTGCAAACCCACATTCTTGGCCATGGACGTTGTTTGCAAATTCTGGCCCTACTGGCCCGACAGGCTGCCGGACTTAAAAGCCCTTACAACAGCAAGGCCATTCTTGAGCGTTTTGCCTGCCCAAGCCCATTCCACCACGTGTGAGGTAGGTTTGTGGCTTACTTTTTTTAATGTTATTGTCTACATGCACAGAAATATTAACTGATTTAGGTTTGTGTCTAACAAAGTGTTTTATGGTCATGTTGTATCAAAATCATAATCATAATCAGAAAACTTTATTTATCCCGGAGGAAATTGTTCATTGTGATATGTAGATCACATGGAGTGGAAAAAAACAGCAAGGTGCCAGGTCAACGGTGGGGGAGGAAGTTGAACAAGTTAACAGCTACTTCTCCTGCTGTGCCTTAAAAACAAAGTACATGTCTAAAGGAGGTGACTGTGGTATTTGACCTCTTATTTTTTTATGGTTATTGTTGCTCATTGCACAACTGTGGTCTTCTACATTTTCTCTCAACAGTACGTGTTGACATGCTCACGGTCCACGCCACAGCTGGTAGCTTGGTGCATTCGCCCTGCAATCAGAAAGTCCGGGTTTGAGTCCCAGCTAGTGGTAAGCTTTGAACAAATATAAACCTTTCCTTTTGTTCTCCCAATATTACATTTTTGTTTAGCTTGGATCATTGGAACGATTAATTTTAATGATGTGCAGGAGATACAGTCTGAGATTCTAGCTATGAAAATGTTTTACCCCTTAAGATGCCACCAAGATCATTTCATCTTCACTTTATGAAGTGACATTATACTTTTGCTGATTTAGATGAAAATTGGCAAATACTATACTTATTTAATTATATTCACAGATAGAATGGGTCCATGGCAGCTGGAGCAGGCCATATATGGGCTGAATTTGAATTTGAGGCAGTGGAAACTCTCTACCAACAGAATGGTATGTTAATAATGTTTATAGAAAACATGGTGTAGTTATGTACAACTTGTCCTCATTCCCTGTCTTTCCCATTGTGCTCCAGACAGTGGCAAGTTCCGTCATTGTCTTAAACAAAAAATGTCTCAGAGCAAGAAGCTGCTGTTCAGGGACATTTCCACATATGACCCTAATGAGGTTGAGTTGTCTCTTTCAGCAGATAATCAGTCCCTGTCTTGGCCATGGGAGGTTCATGGAGGTGGTAAGGGAGTGGAACCTATTTTTCTGTGTGTATGCAAAAAGTGATCTGGGCTGATTAATGGTTGATATTTCAGAGTTATATGCTATAGTTCAGGCTTGGACATTTGTTTCTTTTAGACAGAATTGAAGACAAAATTAAGGTTTTCCAGGCCACAATGCGGAGGATGAGGTTGGAAGAGGAGAAGACCATCCTCGTCAAAGAGATGGCGCAACACTGTTCCTGGTTACGGAAGTTAATGACATCCCTGCAAAGTAGAAGGTAAGTTTGAATGTTCAGACCAACAAATGACAGTAAGATTGAAAAGTAAATTCTTGACTTTGTATTGAACTTAGAGGTTGTAATATTCTGAGATTCTAAATCTTGGAATGAAGCTCATTGGATATCGACACCTTGCTAAAATAAATCGCCTTACTCATTTTTTCCAAGTTTTTCAGGAAACACAAAAAAACAAAATCTGCTCCTATTCACTTCACTGAAGATCCTGATACAAGTGAGGATCCAGACACCAGTGAGGATGAAGAGGAGTAAGAGGGGAAGTGTTGGTAAGGTGTAAAGGGGTTAATTTGTAGCGTGGTAATACCAGGGGCATAATTGGTGCAGGGCATAATTGGTGTTTAGATCCTGGTCGGTGGGCGCTTGTCTTAAGTTTAAAGTCATTGGTGCACTTGTAAATCAGTCACAAAACAGTCACAATGGCATATGTTGCGCTGGCTCAGTTCAATTCAATTAAATTTTATTTATATAGCGCTTTTAACAATGGTAATTGTCACAAAGCAGCTTTACAAAATGAAATAAATGTGAAATAA
>JBBPDC010050885.1:0-11402 GCA_037974485.1 Hemigrammopetersius urotaenia
GATCTTTAAGTCCATCTCATGAAAAATCGGAGCAGAAACAAAGGTGTTGCGTTTATATTTTTGTTGAGTGTAGTTATCTAATATTCATATTTATTATTAATACATAAGGAAGTTAAGAAGTTAAAAGTGCTAACTTGGGTAAAACTACCACCACACTGTAGGGCTCTCTAGGGTAGTGCCTGGATGAGAGACTGTATAAGAGACAGACATCTGTAGGCTGGAAAATCTGCTGACAATCTTCAGAGCAGATCTGAGTGGAAGCGATAGGAGTCATCAGACTCAGTCAGACCCCAAACGACTCAATTTCACAGTTAAAATCTACATCTACATCTAAAATCTAAATCTAAATCACGGCCTCTGGTGCTGAGGCTACAGTATATCATGCAGCGTCAGAGAGGGGAATGGGTGATATGCCAAAAGTTTTACAATACAAAGTAAGTCACAGTTAGGGCACCAGCATATTTCCACCAAAGTGACATAAAATAACATCAATCAAATTAATTCAATCAAAGATTTAGCAAAAGTAAGAGGCAAATGGCTATTTAGCACCATGAACCATGAGACCTGTATTATCCTGCATAACATGTGGACTGATAAGATTTTTACCAAATTGTAACTTACTCAGCTAACATTATTTCCATTATAAGTGAAACTAAGCCTTTAAAGTAAACTCAAAAAAATAAAATCAAACTGTCTTAGCTGAGTTAATGCTGTATTATGCAAATCCATACATCACAACACTGAATTCATGCGAAGCACAACAACTCTAAACTTGACAGACTTACAGTGAGCATCCCAAACACAGAGTGGTTTTAAAACATCTCTTCTGGGTGAAAAGGCATCCTTTTTTAAATTCCAAAGCATATTGCAAATGCAATCACTTCTAAACCCAGCGGTCTGAGAAGAATGCATTAACTTTGCCCAGAAACTCACTTTTATTCAAGAACAGAACTCTGATGATGCCTGTGGGTTTGGGGGATTGAGGGTTTGGCAGGACGCGGGTGCTCAGATGCTTTTCGGTGCATCTTAAGAAGAGCTAGCAAGGAATAGCTGCATAATGATGGCTGGATTTTCTTCTCTCAGGGGCCTAGACCTCAGCTGTCTAACCAGAAGAAAGTCATTAAAGGCAGCAGCCGCCCGCACAACTTGGGAATAAAAGCAACGTGGCAGAGGAGCCCTGGTGTGCCGCCTGAGACCAGGCCTCTCTTAATCGTATATGAAAGAGGTCTGGCCACTCAAGAACCAGGGAAGGTAGAACCTCTGACATAACTCCTATCATCTACACCACCGACTCCATGCAACAGTTCCCCACAGAGCACATTGTGAGAGAAAAGCAGTATTACAGGGCTCTTTTAGAAGACTTTAAGACAGCACGTGAACATGAGGACCTAAGCCCCAACTTAAGCTTTAACCAGAGAGCCTTATCCCTGGTGGGGTACCACTTGCGATGCCAAGAGAAGCACAGAAAGTTTGACTGTATTTTTCTTCTGGCTGTGCCATCTACAGACTGCTGATTTCCTTGCCAGTGGAGTAACATGCTTTTTCAGTGGGTGAAAGGGCGATTTCTCCATGCTGGCTCTGAGTGCATCCTCCCCCTCGCAGGGTCTGAAGAGTTGGATTGTTCCAGGATGACTGCGTGCACTTTGTGCGGAACAGGAAGTGTGGCTAAGACTTCCTCCCATCTGCCTCGGCTCATCTCTACATCTCTGTCCACTTTTCACAGAAACTAGCTGCTGACTCACCTGCCCTCAGAAAAGACAGAAGCCTGGAATTCTGGGTTTGACAAGGACCATTTATTGTGAGCTTGAATGACTGCAATACTGGGAATTTATGCCACATCCAACGAATTTAAGGCTTGGAAGAGGAGTGCTGTATTTAGAGAGGAGATTTATTTAAATGTAATTACATGTATTACATTTGCACTTCTGAGTTTTCCATGTTTGTTTAAATGCCTACAAATAATAGAAAGGATGCTTGTTTCAGCAAAACGAAACTGTACACTAGACAACATATTAAACTCAGAAAATATTTATTAAAGGGGTAATGGACATTTCAAACAAATGTATTAATCACTTTTCACTGGCAGCTGTTCAGTTATTGTTATACTTTGTTATATGTTTCAGCATGAAAAGCGTCACCGTACCATTATTTATTTATAAATATCTGTACTTGATAGTACTTGATATATACAGGGAGTCCTCGGGTAACAAAAGTCTTGACATATAAACTTCTGAGTTTACAGCATTCACTCCCACTCCCACTCGGCTTACGCTGTTAGTCTCGTACTTACAGACTATGTGGACAAACTTTGCGCGTGGCGGAAGAATATGCAGTAGCGCGGCATATGAGTGAGGGAGTTTTTCTTTTCCTTTTTCTGTGGCTTAGTTGTGTTTTTATTATTTTACAGCTGTGTTAGAGGTAGGTAGAGAGGTAAGTGACAGAGTAGGATGAGTTGGATATGAATATTCAAAAATCTTTACTACACACACAGTCTCAAGGAGCAACAAAAAATAATAGTAGGAACATATTGGAATTTTGGCCACCTGAACATTTTCAGCTTTACAAATCATTTAAATTTCTTTGATGGTTATTTGCTTGGTAGCGGCTTTCCATTCCACCTTAAATGATACAATAGTTCCATTCTCACACGGGTGGAAAAACTGGAGTAATAATCTGGTGAATACAAAGCTAAAGTCTTGCTCATTTGCTCTCTTGTCCTAGTCAGCACAGATGTGTTCACATCATTTAAGCAGTAGCAAAAACACTAAAAAATGTTATTATGAAGTACTATTGTACAGTTTTCTACAAGGAACATTAGACAAAACAGTGCAACAGCCAGCTGCTCTCTGCTGTCAAAGACATTTAATATTGTGGCACACACTGTATTTTTCACTTACTGGCCCAGTGGGTCCTGAACTTCAGTTCACTTCAATTTTTTTATTATAATGACTTTTATTACAAGATTATAAGGCTACACATTGCTTTTGTTATTACCAGCAGTAAGAGTAACACATGAAGTAAAATTACACATTTGCTCTCCTACACATCAACCTGCTTCATCCTCCTTGTTATAGTGGAAAATGAATATCTGGAAATGTATAAATACACAGCACTTTAGAGAACTGCTGCCAGATGATGAAACATCTGCTAAGTGTCCACCCTTCAGTTCCATGACTGCACACCATGCCTCACGAGTGCCGGCCCGACCCATTACTGCAGGCCAGCTGTAGCCAAACCCCGCTGACCTCCCCACCAGCCTGGATCAGCACACACACACACACACACACACACACACACACACACTGCCTCTATCTAGAGATTAGATACGGGAATAGGGAAGTTTAGCAAGTTACAGTTCCTCAATAACTCAACAGTTCAGTTCAAAAGGAGAGAAGTAACATACAAGATGAGGAAAATACTGAAGATATGTTTCCATTTTAGTATTCACTAGAGATCCATATGCACCCATATGGACCTGTGAATTTGTAAATCCCATGGATAAGAATTGACATTTATGGCAATTTGCAGACACTTTTTTCAAAGTGACTTGCATTCTCTAACTACAGGGGACATCAGTAGTGCCCTCCCCATAGTCAGTCAGATGCCAGCTTGGTAGATCCGCTCTGGCGCGGCCCTGGAACCCATGACCTCTTGGTCCAGAGGCAAGTATGCTACCCACTAGGCCACCACCACACCAAGAATTACGTTATAACTATTAATATTATTATTATTTGTTATACATGCAGTTTAATGAATAAAATGCAGACGTTTCAGAAAAGCATGGTTTAGAACTGTGTAAACGCTTTGGTAAAGATATATATTATGGATAAACGCGGTGATACAGGCGCCAATACAGTGATAGCGTGTTGTGTCCAGTTTACAACATCCAACAAAAAAAGAAGCCTGTTCAAGTGGAACAGGGCTCATAGTGACATTCTTTCATTATTTACCTGTCTGCTGTGTGAATTAAGGATCTTTAACAGTTATTAAGGCAGGTATGCACACTGTAAGTACTCAAGTTATTTCCCTTTCACAAAAATGTCTTGGTTGAAGGATGTAGGGAGCTGTTTGTAACCTGCTATGATTAGTGCTTAGCCGTTAGCAATTCAGTACTTCGCAGTACTGCTTCATTTACAGGCTGCTGGTTGATAATTAAAAGAGCAAAAACTCTCTCTTGTGGCTCCTTGCTCTGACTAGTACCTCAAAGTTAACCACACTAGCAAACTAATTCTTAGAAGCTCCCCCACAGTGATGCACGGGCTGACCCATGAACAGGGTGGGTTTGTGGGTTTAGACAGGGTGGGTCACAAAGTGACAAAGCAATCGGTGGCCTTGTGGTTAAGGAGTTTCCCCTGCAACTATAAAGATAAGGGGATTTGAACCCACAATCCCAGGACTGTTTGTAGCACCACTGTGGTGTCCGTAAGCAAGGTAGTAAGGTATCGTCCCCATACAATGCTCCCTGGACGCTGTGTCGGTGGCTGCCCACTGCTTCACTTCTTGAATGGGTTAAATGCAGAGAGAGAATGTCACATTGTTCACACTGTGTGCTGGTGTGTTCATGTGTCACTACAAGGGGCCACTTTACTTTCTTGTCTTACACAAACACTGCACTTAGGGCCAGGTTTGAATCTAACAATTTTTTTGCAGCTCAGACGGGTGTGGACATACAAGACCCCGACCCGCACCTCATTACTCCCCAACATTATTTTTTAAATGCCATTATCAGTCTCTGACATCATGAAACGTCAGTTTTAAACAATCACTCAAATCTAAACAGTGCCAACAGTATTTTGAGTAACTTATCTGCCGACACTGATATGACTGCGCATGCTTGGTATTCACATCCACCCACTACCAGACCAAAAAGGGATCAAGACCATAGAGGGTCGTTCAGCACGTTGAGCTTAATCAGTTACACCCATGGTTATTTAAATGGAAAATGAAATGGAGAAATAATTAGAGTAGTGTTCAGTATTTTATTCATTTGTCAATTTCACTTTTTAAAGTAGAATGGAAGCTGTTTTAGCTGCAAAAGGGGGAACAACTCTATATTAAAGTCTCTGAATAATTGTCAGGTGTTCCAGTACTTTTACCCGTATGGTGAAGAGCACAATCCTATCCCAAATATCTCCAGAGCTGTCTTCTGTCTTCACAACCTCGATTAAACCATGCCACTAATTGCGCAATCTTGGCAAAAACGGAAACACTCTCCAAGTGAAATTGCATGATTGTACTTTACATCCAGGCGATAATGGGGGGAAACACGTGCCCCTTATCTTAGTTGTGCCTTTGTTATGACACAGTCTGTCCACTCATTACTCCCCTGAATGACAATGGCAATTTGGCAGTCAACTAGATGCAAAGCGACATAACATGGTACTTTTTCTGCATGGCTGCAACAAGAGCAAAAAAATCGATTATCTTCAACAGAACTGGCAGAAACGTTCACTACCAAGGGAGATTCAAAACCTCTGCAGCTTCGCAAAATGCTAAACAACTGTTTTTATTTTTTTTGGTCTAATCTAACTTACCCATTATTCAGCAGTAATTTTACCCGAAATGCCCTCCTTCCTTATGAGCACCTAGTCATTACCAGATGTCTATTGTTTTCTGAGGCTCCATGCACCTTTCATGCTCTTCCAGAAACAAGCTTAAAGAAGAGAGGCCTCCGGCTGCCTTTAGTTCCAGCAGCACTGCTTAGCCCTGAATATGATTACCTCCCTGGCCTCTTACCACGCAATCATTATTCTATTTTAGATGCATCTTTATATCCTAATGCGAGAGGAGAGGTCGATCGAATCAATAAGTAGGGGTCTAACTAAAAGGCTGTGAGCTGGATAAAAGAAAAAGAGCTTAACTCCACTCCTGTTTTTAGCCTCAGCACACAGACAATTCAAAGTGACATGTACACTCGTATGCCCTGGATTCAGGGACACTGCGCATGAAAATTATAGTAATGTGTCACTCACTTCACTTCACATACCTCCCATCAATGGAGTCCTAACTGGACCCAGTGGGATTTGTGAGTCGAATAACCACTCTGGACTGTGATCTAAAATAACTACTATCATCATTACATTACGAAAGATCACAGCCTGACTGACATGTTAGTAGGCCAATACTGATGACGCATGGCTATGTTAATATTGGCTTACAGAAAAGAGAGAAAAATAAGAAAATTCAACCAATATTATTGGTCCTTAGCATTTTTAGCCCCTTAAAATCCTGTTAAAAAGTACTGGGAAATGTTCATTTTGCCATACACTACTGAGGATGCCAATACTCATAAGTAATGTAGTTTTAAAAAAAGAGCAAAGGCAGCTTCTCTATTTTCATGCTTATTTTCATCCTCATGGCCTAATGGGGAAACTGGGTGGCACTAGAGAACAATGGCTGACCCGTTCAAGGATTTCTTTCTTTTGTTGGTCTATAGTACAACTGTGCACAGCGAGAAGCCAGAAAGACCGCTTTTAAAATTACAGCAATGCTTGCAATATATCCACCATCTCTGGCTCATTTAGACAAAGAGAACTGCAGTGCAATGGTAGATTTAATGAAGTGCACGCTACAGTGAATATATATAAATTGATCCTCTTCAAACCTGCCCAAAAATAAAAATGATGATGAATGTAATGTTATTACTATCAGTTTGCTATTTTGATGTAACTTCACATTTACCTGTTTAATCAGCTACTTCTTTATGTCAATAGCAAATGCATTGCTGCTGTCCACTTTTTTATTTTTCTACATCATTTGGACAAAGCAGTCACCCTTTGCACTGTGTGAATAGAAAGGCTCCAAAATGACTAAATAAAAACACTTTGAACTGACATTTTTTCCTGCAAAGCTACCAGACTGGAGATACTCTGGACAGTGGCAATATACAAAACCATTATTAAATTATTATGCTGTACATAACAGCAATCAAAGCATGTCTGCAAGCAGTGTTTCTTCAGTATGTTATAAAACAAAAGCCATATTCATGTCTCAGAGATGATGAAATCAAGATGGTACCAGCTCAGTGAAACGAGCTGATAATGCACATTTGGAGCTGATACAGAAATACCATATGGCTGAGAGAACAGCGCAGCACATTTACATCACCATTAATCCAAACACAGTGGAAAGATTACACCTTACTGCTCAGAAACACAACAGGAGGACAGTCCTGAGGATACGTAAGGTGATACGCGAAGTTTGTGGCACAAGTTGACTTGTCTGGCACCCGTGAGCCCACCCTCGTGAGAGGACACCGAGCCTTTTCCCGAAATGACAAAAGGGTCGTCTGTCTGATAGTATCTGATACTGGACTCTACAGAAGTAGCCTGGAGCTCTAAATGATCAACAAACTAAACACCAGACACTAATAATGGACCATGAATAGTGACAAGCACTTGTTATAGAGGCAGAACAAGCCAGTGTGCAGAGGCAGAGCAGACTGACCTTCAACTGACCCGACAGTCTGGCCAAACGAGGTAGACGTGAATGGAATGAGATATGTATTCTCTCTTCCACCATAAAAGCAGTCACTTTCATTACAGAGTCATAAAGACAACATGGACTACACTAAGATTTTATAGGACATATGTTTTACATATTTTTAGTGAACTCTTCCAGTATAACTCACACGTAATGTAACTGCCGATATACAAAACAACAGGAAGGCATGACTCACCACCGGAAGTTCATAAATAACAAATCACATTGAGTCAGTAGCCTGAGAGGATATGTGCCGCCTCATAGATCGTCAAGGGTTTAACACCAGTTTGCTTGTAAAGGGAGGAACTACTGTTCTAAGGTTCTTTTCACTTTATTTCATCTTTTTTCATTGCTGGTGTAACAAACCCAGACTTTTGACCCAAAAGCGTAGCTTTGGCCATTGCTCTTAAGAGATTCAGTTCCTGAAAAGTGGACAATACTTGAGAAAGAGCTGTAGGCCATTATAGCTGCTAGGTCTATTTCAGACCACTGTAGAAAGGTTCTGCACACCATATATGAAAAGTCTGAATTCATAGCCTGGATTGGAAAATAAAAAACAGAGCACAGTTTAAAAACACCAGAGGAAACGTATGAGTTAATAACAGCAACACCCAGGCCAAAAAGAGAGAACGAGTGGACGCACCCTTGGCCTTATTTTCCAGTCTGTGTTACATCAGTTTTTAACTTGGATGAAACTCAGAATGCTAAAACAACATCGTATTTTATTTGATAACCACGGCAATTCATTCGATTTTATCCTGACCTTAATGCGTCCAGCAAATGGTCACTTTTACAAAAGCACATGTCTGTGTATTTCACGGCTATATTTCAGATATTTCACGGGTTCAAGAGACAAAAAGGGAAACAAAAACTTAATTATCCCAAACTGCTCCTGCACAGAAACATTAATCTCATACCTGTTACTGGTTAAGGACATTACTTTTATGTTTCATCCATTCATAGCATGCTGCCTATTGACTGATCAATTTTTATGCTGCATTTTTAGGAGGAAATTTGTTTTGTGTGTTGTGGCCAATCACAATCATGATAATAGTTGCAATCATAGCCATCCCATTACTGTGAATGTTGTCAGTGTTTGAATGTAGAATTTTAAAAACAGGGAAATAATTACCTTCGAGAGGTGTAAAAGCCTGTCCCAGTACTTTCCCTTTAGAAAAAAGAAAAAAAGGGGCAGCTGGTAGCCTAGTGGTTAGGGCATTCGCCCTGTGATCAGAAAGTCCGGGTTCGATTCCCAAGACCGCTAGGCACCTCTGAGGTACCCTGAGCAAGGTACCGTCCCCACACACTGCTCCCCGGGCGCTATGTTTGTAGCTGCCCTCTGCTTCACTTGGTGAATGGGGAAGAGGAAGAATTTCGTGCTGTTCACACTGTGTGCTGTGGTGTGTTCACGTATGACAAATGGTCACTTTCACTTTCAAACAGAGGAAGGGGCATTGATGTCTACTCATGTACAAAACCCCCCCTCCAAAAATGTAAAGTGCCTGCATTATTGTCATCTGTGATACGAATTGGGTTTTAATGTTACTTAACTAAAGTTAAGGATTTTTTTTCATTATTGTGTTAAATTAGAAGAGGCCTGTTTGGTATCACATCATATTAAATAATTACAGGTTTTCTGCTATAAAATGAAGCAGCTACTCATTATCTACAAACATATTTCTACAATTTAATTTATCAGCCAATTTTTAGACCAGGCTTAGATTCAAAGATTGATCTTCCATCCCCATGTTCACACTACATACTAAGGGCCAACTCATATTTGAGGGTTCTCGGTTGAGAGACAATAACAGCAGTTTTCAAAAACAATCCAAATTTCTTCACTGGACTAACAGCTATACACTTTTAGTGCTCCAAGGTGGTTGTAGTCATTCAGCAACACACCAACGCCTGAAACGAATGCTGTTTTAAAACCTGCATGCTGTTATCTCTGCACTTCAGCAGCACATTTCATCTCAGGGCATTTTCACACCTGAAAGTACAGACCAGGGTCCAAAATTAGGTTGGTGTTTTTGTCACACGGTACACATTGGATCTGGTTAGTTTATATTTCATATTCCAATCATGTGAACACACTACAGCACACAGTGTGAACAGTGTGAAATTCTTTTTCTGCATTTAATCCATTCGCTAAGTGAAGCAGGGGGTAGCCAGCGACGCAGCGCCCGGGGAGCAGTGTGTGGGGATGGTACCTTGCTCAAGGGAACCTCAGTGGTGCCTCTAGCAGTCCTGGGTTTCAAACCAACGGCCTTCTGATCGCAGAGGCAACTCCCTAACCTCTGACCACCAGCTGCGAACAAACTAAAGATCTATACATGAAGCCCAACACGGGCCTTCACGCTGATTAGTCTGTAGATGGGGGACACGTCTGACATTGATTTGTTGTCAGTTCAGCTGGTATAAAAAACCCTCTTCTTTTCATTTGTCGGTGCTCCCTTTTGTCTGAAGGCACCAAACAGATTTATCTTATTCTTTTTCTGCATTGTTTAAAGCTCATTTATTTGTTGGACACAATTACACTTTGTCTCCCCATTTACATGGCTGCTCAATTTTATTTCTCTTAATTCACTTTCCTCAATAGTCTACCTTTGTTTCTTCTTGTTACTGATCTGAAAGTCTAAAACATCCAAAAAAAATTTTTTCACACTGTTAGTGAACTGAACTATGGATTAGTCTGATTCAGATCACCAAATATCAGAGTCTGAGGCATCTGCTATTTTATTTCGGTCCAAACCGAAAAGTCTGAAGATCTGGACCAAACTAGGTACATGTGAAAGCGCCGTTAGATAGTTTGTGCTAGTACCACAGTAATTAATGCTTCCACAAGATTTGCATCTGGAGTAGGAAGTTAAAAACAGGCCTGAAGAACAGTCATCAGGGATGGGGAGGTTTTGCAGTTCTGCAGTTCTTTCTAACAATCAGCATAAAACATGTTAGAAGTATCAGTAATTCATATTTCAACATAAATACCTGGGCCTCTGTGTGTATCAGCATAATTTTACCCTAAAATATCATATTTTATGACACATCATTTTTCTCCCATCTCTTAAGGCTATAACAAATTTCCCAGGTTGATTCCAGCAGCTCAAGTTGAGGTCCAGCAAACGACAGTTTCAGTTTAGGAGACAAGAGCATCTGGCCATGAGGAAGTATGGCTCATGTCCAAAACTCCAGTTTGAGGAGGAGGAGGGAAAATGAGCAGGCCATCTATTTCACTGCTTTGTTAGACCCCCAAAATTCCAATCTGATTAGTATGATTTTATTTCCCAAGCTTACCAGTGTGCTCTTATTTATCTGTTTCATGAAAGCTTTACCATGCAATCACTATATGGACAAAACAATTGGGATTCACTTATTAATTCAGGGTTGGGCTTCGTCAGTTACTTCCACTGAAGGGCAATTTTAATGCTGCAGCATACCAAGACATTTTGGACAATGGCACATTTCCAACTTTGTGGACACAGTTTGGATGAGTTTGGTGTGGAAGATCTTGACTGGCCTGCACAAAGCCCTGACCTCAACCCTAACCAAAGCCTTTGGCATGAACGTAGATCACGAGCCAGTCCTTCTCATCCAACATCCATGCCTGACCTCATAAATGCTTTACAGAATCAAGGGGCACAAATTTCCCACAGAAACACTCTGAAAATCTCGTGGAAAGCCTTCCAAGAAGAGTGGAAGCTATTATAGCTGAAGGGGGGCAGCTCTATTTTAAAGCCTATGTATGCAATCTCATTAAAATCCATGGACTGCAGCATTGTTCTGCGTGCACTGGCTAAAGTCTCTAGCATTTCACTGCTGATGCACGTCGTGTGTGAAGTTCTAAAGTAGAGCTGCACAATTAATCGAATTTTAATCACGATCACGATTTTGGCTGCCACGATTAAAGGAAGATGATCGTC
>JBBPDC010050914.1:0-11400 GCA_037974485.1 Hemigrammopetersius urotaenia
TGATCATATAATAATCATATGCTGAGTGTTTGTGAAGAAACAGTGGTGTCTGACTGATACTGATCATTATATCTGTGTCACAGTGTGGCCTGTCTGACTCCACACTGAAAATACTGAAGCAGTTCTTGATTGGTGCTGCGCTTTAATACAAAATGCATGCAAGTCTATTGCAAATCTAATATTACTCATAATTCAAATAGTTGATGTGAGTGAAAGCAGACCTGAAATCAGCACGAAAGACTGGTTTGGAAACGAAAAACGTGTTTTGGTTTCTAATTATTGCAAAAAATTGCATGCGTTTTTTTATTGAAATACATACAGTGCTTGCAGGTAGTACCATTTGCAATAATTGCTAACAACTAGAAATGCTTTTTGTGTACAGAATGGCTTTCCAAAGCAATCTGTCCACAAGCAGCTTAAAATTTTCTTTGCAAGCACAGTCTTATTGCGGGTGTTATTTAATGACATTATCTGAAATAGTCAACATGACAATTTAAGGTCTCTCCTGACTGTTGCATTGTATTGTGCATGGAGCTCCTTCAGAGAATAAAGCAGTTTTTGTGCTTTGAGGCACTTTATTTTTTACGATGTCCTGTTTTTCTGCTACGCGATTCTTCTCATCACCACAAAGAAAACAGTTCTGAAGTTTATTTATTTATTTTTTTTTCATTGATCATTTTCAGTTCTTTCTGTTCTTTGCTGTCTAGAGTTTGGTTTTAACTTTGCAAAGTTCATACTTAAACCTTTCAGTACTGAGCTTTTATATTTGTTTGTTCCTTCCTTGCCTTGCAGGTCTTTGGGATGCTCGCAGCCTCTCTGCAGCTGGCTGTTCATGATAGTTAATGTGATTTTGCATGGGCTCAGGATTGTCTACATTGTCTTGCTGTCTGCTGACTTGATCCTGAATGCTGGAGTTAGCAACCTTTTTTTCTGTGTCTTTTTCTTTCCCTTCAAACGTTTGTTGTGCCGTTTTGCCATTGAGCCTTAGCACACATGACCATATTCTAAAATTGTCATATTATCTCATATTATCCTTATACAATCCTTGGCCTGCAGCAGTAAGTCAGCAAGGGTCCTTCCCTGAGATAGCAGCACGGTCCTCTAGCATGGTATTAAAACACCATTCAAGTTGAATAGAAGTTACATCATCTTGCCCCAACATTTTTGTAATATTGAGAACAATGGCATTTTACAACTTTTACTTACTATTAATTACTTCAACATTATATTTGGGACAAAATGGTCATTGTTACACCACAATTTTGTTATCACCAGCTGAATATCTTTAGGCATGATGGTGACTCTCTTGGCGTGGATAGCGCACAGGTTCGTGTCCTTGAACAAATCCACCAAGTCTCGCCTCGCTGGCTTCCTGTAGGACCGTGAAGGCGGAGCTCTGGAAGCGGAGCTCGGTCCTGAAATCCCGAGCGATCTCACGCACCAGGTGCTGGAAGGGCAGCTTGTGGATCAGCAGCTCGAGGATTTTTGGTAACAGAGATGGCTAGCACTGCATGGAGAGAGGTTTATGCTGGAGTGTGAACACAGGCTCACCCTGGAAAAATCGAAATGACATGCAAGACCGACAGACCATGGGATTCACATCAGTTTCACAAAAGTATGTGAAGCCAGATAAAGCAGATACTGTAAGAAGTAATTGGTGAATGTTTTTATAGTTTTCTCGGTCTTCCAGATTGCTGTTGCTGTAGAGTGAAGTGTCTCTTTCATTCATCATTGAAATAGTATGTTTTCTACTTTATCATGGCTTGTCATGAAAACATTGATAAATCTGGCTATTTTTTCAGTTAAACTGGTTTGCCCATACCCTTTAACTCCTTACTTTAGCTCAGTCCGCATGAAAACGGCTGCAGTGACGCATTGACAAACTTGCTGGCCATCTGGAAGAGTGTGAACATGCTTTTATTTATTATTTGACTTCATGTCATGCTTGGTAGGCCTATGGGAAAAATGTGTGCTTAATTTATTATTTAACTAGGGTTGGAGAATGGTCTTGAAATGATTAGTTAATTTTTTTAAAAATTCGCTATCTGTTTAATTTGCATTGACCAGCTTATGTACTGTCACGTCCGTGGGGGCTAATCCTCGGAGCACAGACGAGAAACCAGACCAGGGTTCCATGCCGTGATACTTTTATTTGAACAAAAGCAGAAAACAAACCTGGCGCTGTGGCCGCAAGAAAACAAGAACTAGAGCTCAGGATAAGCGTGCTGAAAATGAGGCGTTGTGAGGCGATGGACACATAAACTAGTGCTAATACAGACAGGACTTAAATACAGACAGAAATTAGGAGCACAACATGAAACAGATGTAAACTCAAATCACATGACACATGAAAAATAGCAGACATGTGACAAAGAACCAAACAGACCAAGATACCAAAATCAAAGACCCTAAGACATGTGCAAACAGAACAGAAAAACAACTGAAGAGCTGCGGCCTCTAACGGCCGTCCCCCGAACCGTGACATGTACTTTGTTTCACTGCTGAAAAGCTCAGTGTCACCGTTAATGTGGGTGCAGAAATGACCAAAACACCACACAGAGAAAATGTCTTTTTCTTTAAAATACTTTGCAGGGTATTCGTCGTTGAACTTTTATTTTAGTTTCAATGTTTTTAGGATTGTAATTGTGGCACCGATCACACTATTGTTTTTAAATGTATTTTTAAACCCCTTTATTGACATACTGCGTAAAATGTAAATAAATACATAATGCCTCGGTTTCTAAATGATGCAAACTCATAGAAAAGACAATCATATGTTGAAATTGGGAATATTTTTTGTTTCCAAAAATATATCCACTCATTTTGCATCTGATGCTAGCAACACATGTCAAAAACGTTGGGGCAGAGGCATGTTTACCACTGTGTTGCATCACCTCTGAGAACACCAGCTGCTGGAGTGTAAAATGTTCCATTCTCTCCTGATACAGGATTCCAGCTCCTCAATAGTTTTGTGCTTCCTTTGTTGTGATTTTGGTTCCATGATGCACCAAATGTTTTCAAAGGGTGATTGTTCTGGACTGCAGACGGGTTAGATGTGATCTGTGCAGAGTTGTGTTTTGATTTTGTTTTTTTTGCTGAAATAAGCAAAATCTTCACTGAAAATGCATTGTCTGATGGCTCCACTGCTCATGGCTCCACTGCAGCAAACAGCAAGCATTCCTCAGAACAGGGCCCTGAATGGACAGCTCCCCTCCTCAACAGGGAGGAGAACAAAACCACACAATTTCAGCCTCTCTGTTATTGGCCAACAGCCAGCATGTGGTAGAGGTGTGGCCTAATTTGACAGGATAGCGGGAAGACAGTCTTCTCTATGAATGGATTATGTCAATAGATTCGAGCCCAGAGGACTTATGAAGAACAACCGCCTCTGTGTCACCCCTAAAGAGCTCCCACTCATTAGCAAACCTCACTATTCCATGCAAACTCCCCCCCCATTTGACTAATAAAGCCGTATCTTACCTTTAGTGGACTTCACTCACCCCTTCCTTTTGATAAATGCTGCTTGCTAAATCTTCTGTGTGTCTGTGTCTGAGCCTGAGTGCCAGGTGACGCTACACTGCATATGTTTAACTTTAATTGTGTCTTCCCTGATTTGCAGGCTACTCTTACAGTGGGCACTAATGCAGCCCGTACCATCACTGAGGGTGGCTTTTGAACTGTATGCTGATAAGCTGAATGGTCCCTCTCCACTTTAGCTCAGAGGGTGCAGCACCCATGATTTTCAAGAAAAAATTCAGATACTGATTTATTAGAACACAGTTTTCCACTTCACTCAGGCCCTCTTGAATGAGCTCAAGCCCAGAGAAGGCAGCTGCATTTATGGACGGTGCTTATGTCCGGTTTCTAATTTAACACTCCTCTGTAGATGCAGAGACAATCTGTGCATAAACAGTGGCTTTTAATGAAGTAAGGACCGCAAGATCCCTCCAAAATTGGTTTCAGGCCTTGGCCTTTGCCTACAGATGTTTCTACAGATTCTTTGAATCTTTCAATTATAATACTTATCACAGATGGGGAATGTTATTCTTAAACTGTTGCCCTATTTGCTCATCTTTTGAGTGACAGAACCCTCCCTTCTGCCCCTCGGGGATGCTCTTTTTATACCCAATCGTGTTGATTGTTGCCCATTGAAAGATGTTCCACAGGGTGTGTCACTTTAGCATTGTGCAACTTTTCAAGTCTTTTGTTGCTCCTGTTTCAACTTGTAACTGTGTAACTGGAATCAAAATCAAAATGTGTTTTTCAAACACAGAACAGTTTCTCAGCTTTAACATTTGAGATGTTGTCTTTGTTCTATTTTCATTAATAAGGGTTTTTATTTACATTTTTACAGTACTTCAGCTCTTTTTGGAAACGTGGCTGTAAATACACAATTACATGTACATCCAAATTATAGAAAAATATCTTGAAGCATTACTTCAGGGGAAAGCCAGCCGTTATTGATCAAAGGAGAGCAGAGAGGGAGAAAGCAAGGCATTCAGAGTTGGCATTCTGCTTCTGTCTCACACCTTCTGCAGTATTCCAGCTGGCTTCTTTGGAGCATAAAAGTTTCATTGCTCTGTCTTGGTGCTGCGTTTCTTGTAGATTATTTATCAAATAGGGCAAAGTTGTTTATCACAGAGCTAATCCTGCTCGATGCAGGTACAGGGGCTGAGGTGCTGGCTGTCTGTGTGCATATCGCCTGCATTAATTCCGCCCTCCGGCAGTAGACAGCGGGAGAGCAATGTCTTTTTCATTTGACTCATGGCAAGAGACAGAATAGAACAATACAGCAGGACCACTCCATTAGTTGGCTCAGCTGTGTTTGATATAGCGAAGTGCATGGCTTTCGTTAGAACTTCAAAACAGGATCAGATGTGTTTTAGTTTATTTTATAAATACCAGTTGCTAGTATAAGGATAAAGGGATAAAGAAACGTTCTCAGTTCTCAGAAATGACATTTTTTGCAGCTGGTGATCGGGAATGGGATGGAAACGAATGCAAATACAGGGGGGGTCCTCAGGCTACGACAGTCTAGACATGCAACGTTTCAAGTTTATATGTTACAACGCTCAAACCCATAAGTAGTTTCGTTGCTCACAGCAGAAGAGCAGAATACGCAGTATATGAGTGAGGGAGTTGTCGTCCCACAGTACGCTTGCCGACGCCATTTTGGACGGGCAGGCGTTTTTACAGTCATTTCTTGACATTTTTTCTGTTCCTACAGTACAGTGTACATGTATGTCCTTTTTCTGTGGCTTAACTGTGTTTTTATGTTCTAGATTATGAGACGTGTTAGGATAGGTAAGTGGGTGTGTCCGAAATCGCCCACTTGCATCAGTGCACTGAGATTTAGTGAGTAGTGCGCACTGCTGTCCTAAATGGAACACTAAAGTTTTGTACTTAGCAGAAGTGAGGGACTCCAGACACCAAAATATCTGCCAGTTTTACTGCAGTGTACATCAGTACAATAACTTTATTAACGTTACTCACATTTATACCAACCAGCTGCCTCCGCTTGGGCTTGTATTTCACTGTTGGCCGCCGTTATTCAACTCAAAAACACAGTGGAAGTCCCATCCCCTTCGCTACGTGGTCAAAATGGCACCCGAGTGTCCATCGTTCTGATCGGCGTTTTCTGCCCAATTTCAGTGCAGCATTCGGGTTCTTTCAGTGAACTGAGTTTTGGCTTGGGTTTAAGTGTGAGCGCACTACACACAAAAATCGCACACTAAAAGTTCGCAAGTGCGCGATTTCGAATACACTCAGTGACTAAGGCTAGCGTGTGTTTCAACTAACACCAAAACTGGAGTTACATCATTGTCATGGGATCGGATCTGTGTCATAACTCGAGGACCCCCTTGTATTGGGCATACTTCAGCTTTAACGAGAGCTGAAATTGAGGTCCAAGTCCAAATACAGCTAGAGTGTTCTGTGTGAGTCTCATCCAGAACATAGCATCACATTTTGCATCCCAGCCCATCACCAAATTATGATATTATGAAATTCTGAAATGAATAGCACTGCTTAAAGTAAACTGCTAAAGTTAAACTGCTTAAAGTAGCTGGATAAATAAAGTACAAAATAATATCAAGTTATATGGTGCAAGAAAATACTTTTGCAAACAATCCCTTCTTTTTACAAAATTGTGCTTTAATTACTTAAATTACTCCATGCTGTTTTCATGCTGTGTGCTGCTGATTGCCAATAGTGAGACATTAGCATTCAGCTGATTAATCCTATACATCATGTCAGATACAGCAGAAAATATTTTGGCCTGAGAAATGAAATACAAATGTTGTTTAGACTGCAGTAAACTGTACTTTCCCGGATCCATTTGCTCTTTGTTTCCTCACAAGCATAGACCTCGTGGACTGTGACCTTTGAGTGTCATTGTTGATAAAAGAAAGGAGCAAGAAGACAATAAGCAGAAAAGTGGTGGAAACTGGCAGAATCTGTTGAAAGGTAGACTATTAGAATCCTTACATGCATTTTCAACCCAACTCAAGCCAGACACATACTTGGAAAATGTATAGGCTATTGTCAGATTTAGATAAATGGTTCATGCTATACACACATTTAGCTTTAATATTCATCTGTATGTTATACAGCTACTCTTTGCAGGTTCAGGAGAATGCTTGACTTTACTAAGAACATTTAACATCTGAAAGAAAGACAGCTTTAAACTCAGCAAGGCATGTAACAAATACACATGATATGAACTGTAAAGAGGAATTCAACACACAGCTTCTTTACAAATACTAAAGTTTCCGCTAAAGCCTGAGTACACCCATGAATCAGTGTGACAAGAGTGATTTAACTCTTTTAAGGGGTAAAAGAACTGTACAGTCTCCACTCTTATAGACACTAGGGAAATGTGGGAGCAATTTTTTTTGTAACAGTAGAATGCTTTGAAAACTACTAGTAAGAGCAAGGAGGCGTGTGAATGAAGTAAAAGTGAAATCCGTTGTCACAAGCGATGATTTGCTCTTGAACAGGGCAAACTGGATTTCAGAAATCTTAAATAAATGGTCTTTTTAAATAAAGAGCCAAAGTGACACATAAGGGGTCAAAAGATGTAAGTGGGTTTTTAGCACAAAGGCTCACGCTATTATGCTATTTTTCTTTCACATTCCCAGTTTAATCATTGCCAGTTCTCATCTGTTAGCTACATGTACATCGTGTGGCGTCCAGTGTCAGAGGATAAAGGCTTGCATTGAGTCACATGAAACCAGCCACTGTCTCTTTTAGGACCATCTCTAATGCAGTGTCATTCCAGTCCAATCCAACTTTATTTGTTAAGCACTTTTGTAAATGCAAAGGGCCAAAGTGCTGTACATGATAAAATATAAAAGCATATAATATAAAAATAAAAGCATAAATAAATAAATAAACATTAAAGATGAACATACACAGTAAAATCATGCTACATCAAACGTTACATAAAAATCAGCGCCTCTTAAAATGTTGAAAGCCAAGGAAAAAAAGTGGCGTTTTAAAAGAGATTTAAAATCCGAAACAGAAGAAACCTGTCGGATGTGCAACGGCAACCCATTCCAAATTTTCTACAGCAAAGGCACGATCCCCTTTGAGTTTCTGTTTCGTTTTCGGCACACTCAAGAGCAGGGTATAGGAATAGAGAAGCTCCGCGAAGGGGGAGCAAGAGCGTTTAAGGCCTTAAAAGTAAATAAAAGGATCTTAAAATCTATCCTAAAACGTATGGGCAGCCAGTGCAACGAAGCTAAGATGGGGGAGATGTGCTCATGTTTTCGCGAGACCGTTAAGAGACGTGCTGCTGCGTTCTGTACCGTCTGAAGACGAGAGATGGAGGACGCACCAACCCCTACATAAAGTGCATTACAGTAATCTAACCTAGTGGTAACAAAGGCATGGGTTACTGTTTCAAAGTGCTTTCATGGGAGAATGGGTTTTACTTTTGCCTTCTGTCTCAGATGGAGGGAACTCGATTTTATTACTGATCTGATCTGGCTGTCAAATTTAAGATCCGGGTCCATCTTAATCCCAAGGTTCCCATTCGATCAAGCTTGGAAAAGAGGTCAAGCTTATGATCTCTCACAACATTTTGGTATAGACTAAACTCTTTAAACAGTGCCTCACACTATTTATGTTATGAAATTCTGAAGGTTCCGATCTTGGCTGACTTCTGTCATGCGCACAGTTACGTGTTTTAAAAATGCAGTTATGCATTTTTGAAAACGATGCTGGCTGAATGGTAATTGGTAAGGACTTTCAGGCTTTTTCAATCCCATCACATAGACTGAATGCATTCCATTTGCACAACATGCATTGCTAGGTAGACGTTTTGCCTTTCCTCCAATATGCATTCACCCGAAACCATTGATATTCCTGCCGTCTCTTGACTAGGAGTGCTCTTACCCTCTCTTCTCCTTTCGTTCCTGCAAATATTGATCTGACAAATGACTTCTTAAGGTCAAGGAACTGCCGCAGACAAGGTGAACAGCTTTTCACTGCTGTGCTTTGACTGTACTAGATGAAATCTTTCAAGTATAGAATGTTTTGCCATTAAAGGAAGCACTTACAATGATATGTAATTTTCTCAAAAGGAAAAAAAAATCTCATCTTCTTGAGAAATCCTGCAACTTGCCAGTGGATTTATCAGGAAAGGTTCAGGATATCATCTCTGTCTGAACTGAATTAGAAGCTATTTGAACACAACGGCTTTTTTTCAGATTGCACAAGGGGGTCACACTGAGGGGGATACTAGCAATGGTTCATTTTTTCCCCACTCACAGATATGTGATGTTTGATTGTTCTCCTCTGTGAATAAATGACCGAATACAACATTTTTGTCTTGTTTTTGTAATTGGGTTCTCTTTGTCTACTTAGGAAAATCCAACAGTGTTTCAGTGCGTTGCAAAACATTTATTGTAGGATTTTCCTAGTATGCAGTGGTTAGTAACCAGGGAATGTTCACGAACACACACACACACACACACACATTCACACACACACACACACACCCTCGACTCACAGTTCAGTTACTAACCAGAAGAAAAAAGCATCACTGCAACTATTAATAGCAGTGTTTACATTTCTTAACATATGCAGTCCATTGTTTCTTTTCTCTGTTTGCTAAATAACTATATTTAAGGTTTTTTAGGGTTTACACTATATTTTTATAGTGTAAACCCTAAATATTCATTTTAAACTCAGTTTAATGCATTACGCATAAAGAAAATAAATAATCAGAATCAGAAAACTTACAAAAAACATTACAAAAACGTTAGCATTAACAGTTAGCATTAACAGGCAAAGCTTACTAATACTAAATAAACTGAGATAACTGTTGAAAATTTGCAGGGGGGGGTTAAAACACTAAAATATGAGGACAAACACAGCAGTCATGCTACATGCTGCAGCAGGCTTCTTCTTCTTCTTCTTCTTCTTCTTATGGTGGTTGACAACTGATCCACGTAAAACTGAGGGGTTACTGTAAATATTTTACATGCAGTCTTTGTGTTTTTAATGCAGTCATAGATCACTCATTCACCTCAGCTAATTCCTGGCACTGAAATAGTAAAACAATGCATGACTGTGAGCTTGGCAATAGTTAGACAAATCAAATAATACATTAGCTTTTCTTCTGTACATAAATAATGCTCTTGACCTGATCTCTTCTTTATTCCTTATATAGCACCAGGCGACAAAACATTTTCATTACATTTTGTAGTGTTTCTTCAACAGTCTCTGCACTGATTTCTGTGGTACCGTTTATTTTCATGTAGCTTCAAGGGTTTAGTTAGAAACATCGTTTTTAGAAAAATCGAAACATGGCAGCTCAGCTGACATGGCCTTTTGTTCAACTTATAACTTTTTGCATATGAATATATTGTTTTGTTGTTGTACATGTAGATAACAGGGTTGCCGACTCTCACGCATTGAGCGAGAGACTCACGCATCAGTGAGACTAATATGAAAATAACAGTATTACAACAACCATATAATGAAAAATATACATAGAATTTAGTTTAACTCTAGAACCATTGAAGGGAGGAGAAAACGGATGGGATTTTCTGAATCAGCGTGCACAGCTTGACTAAGAAACCAGTGTAATCAGTGATCATGCTCCTGCATCCTTGATTATAAATTTGCTGTCCTTTCCTCAGCAGTCTAAAACATTGCTCTTCAATACATCATTCTTGACTATCCTAACTTCAATACTCTAAAAATAAGTGGGCATCCTTCGCAACTCTTCAGAAATCTCCGCTTCATTATTATTAAGAAAGATGTTACTCTTTGAGTAACATAAACACCAAATTCAAAACTGGAAGATGTACTACATACAATTTAATTCAATATAGAACCACTCATCTATAAAAAGCTTCTAATCAATCTAGATAATCTAGAGAAAACAGATTTGCCCTCATTAACTGGTACAATCGATTCCCATTGACCCAAAATGAACGAAAAAAAAGCACTAAATAAACTTCATTGATGCTAAAACCCAATAAAGACCTATTAGCTCCTCAATGTATTGTCTTCACGAATTAATTCATACAGATTTAAAAATCACCAGAGCCTTGGCTTATTCCTTTGCTAATGCACCCAGATCAGAAAGGAATAATGTAAAAACAATATCAACTTAACAAATGTGAAGATTATTCATCTAATCAGAATATCACTGGAAACCATTACAATCTCTAGTTAACTGTTTATTTTTAGAAAGCACACTAAGCACAATTGGTTTAATTATTGGTAAGAATATGTAACACTTCACCCAAAACTGCAATAACCACAAATTGCATTATTTTAAGAAGTTTCATACTTCATGAGGGAACCATTACTTTTCATTTTCAGTCAACATCTAGCAGCAGCTACAAGGCAGAATGATTAAAGCACAGCCATCCAAACAAACTTGCAACATCACATATAATACTATCTGCTGTATCCCAATTCCTCTCCATAAACACTTTCACCACAATTAACAGTTTCTTCCGTTTATCCAACTGTATTAACAACCTGTTTCTTATTGTTCAAAAGTGAGTTTAGCACAACTCAGATTTCACTTTAGTAACACAGTGCTGTACTTCTCCACATGGTGTGAAAAAAATGTCCCATCTTGACCACATTTGGTGTACTTCTTCATAGAAACAATCCAGAAATATGGAACGGCCTGAGGTATTATTGAATAAAAGATTAATAAAAGAAAAGTAAAACATTTCACCCTTCATCAGTATTAAAATTAGTCAGTGATTTCATTTATAATCTGAAACGAAACAACAAGGCAAAAGGCATGAGGGTCCACAGATACTGCTTAAACAAAGGAAACAAACTATACAGAATTAAAAAAAATATCGCCGTTAATCTATTCACAAAGTTGGGTTGGGAGCTGGGTCTATACTACGCAAGCTATGATGA
>JBBPDC010050925.1:0-11400 GCA_037974485.1 Hemigrammopetersius urotaenia
TCCCTCTCCCCATCACTCAGTATAACTGTCCTCTCTCTCTCTCTGGGTGGGTAGGGTGGTCCTCCCTCTCCCCCATCCCTCAGTATAACTGTCCTCTCTCTCTCTCTGGGTGGGTAGGGTGGTCCTCCCTCTCCCCATCGCTCAGTATAACTGTCCTCTCTCTCTCTCTCTCTCTGGGTGGGTAGGGTGGTTCTCCCTCTCCTCATCGCTCAGTATAACTGTCCTCTCTCTCTCTCTCTGGGTGGGTAGGGTGGTCCATCATCATCAGGTGGAGCCTCCTGTGTTTTGTGCTTGTCCCCCAGTTTGTTTGGTGGGGCTAATAACACAACTAGGACTGGAAAAAATCTAGAGGTGCCAAAACTTTTGCATACGACTGCACTGTACAGTCCCATCACGCGTTCGTCACTTCCACACAGCTCACCTCCGGCTCCTGCTGCTCCCGCTCCAGCCAACTCAGACTTCACCTTCTTACTGTTAGCGTTAGTGTACAGGTAGTTCTGCAGCAGAACCTTCCTCAGAGCGATTCCCTGCAGAACAGAGCAGCCTCTTTACACACACATTCTACACACCCACACACACACACACACACACACACACATACACATGAACAATCGTCTCACCCGCTCGTTAAAGTCCAGGGTGCGGATCAGCATCTCCTGCAGGGTCCTGAGGACTTTGATGCAGAGCTTCTCCTCCGGGTTCATCAGAGCTTTGGTGTGCTGGATCAGCCTGCGGACAGAAGACTCTCACTGCAGGTCTGAATCTACTCTGAACGTTATTCCTCATGTGAGAGAGTCAGAGGTGCTGAGTGTTTGTGCAGAAGGTGTTGGTGAAGACTCACTTTGAGATGAAGCCTCCAGACTCGCAGCGCATGCGGGCGTCAGATCCTTCCAGGAACAGCAGCTCCGGCTGGTTCAGAACATCCACCAACACTGACAGCTCAGCATTCACCAGCGGCTTCAGACGCTCCTCCAGAGTGTTAATGATGTCCTGCAGAACACACACACAGACACACACAGTTATATACAGTTAATGAGTGTGTATATGTATAATTAAAAGAGTAAATTAGTGAAGTCAGTATAATTCCCATCACGTATTGTCAGAGTAACACTACTCAGTTAAACACATTTACAGACGTACACACACACACACACACACACGCTTGCATACACGCACCAATGCGCACACACACACACACACACACACACACACACACACCTGTAGCTTCTCGATGATGTTCTTGTAGTCCCAGGGGCTGCTGGGGGCGGCGGACCGGGCGGCGCGGGCGGGGTTTTTGAAGGAGGGGTTGTTTCGGGAGAGAGAGTTAAAGGTGCTGTTGCTCAGCATTATGTTGACGTGAGCCTCCAGCTCAATGGGCAGAGAGATGGAGCGGCTCTTAGCTGAGCAGAGAAAACAAAGAGAAAAATAAAGCTCAATTCAGGCTCATAGTCCTGATTTATTGTTCATATACTAACCTGTCATATCGATCATATCCAAGTCACAATATTTATACTTTACTCTTTAATGAGCCCAAATTACCATTACAGTAATAATCTATAACATGTAATATTGCCCACATTCTGGCTCTTTAATATGTGGTAATGTCCCCGTGTGAGAGAGTGTGTGTGAGAAAGTCTGGTGTTTTCAGGTGTGTGTGAGAAAGTCTGGTGTTTTCAGGTGTGTGTGTGTGTGAATCAGGTGTTTTCAGGTGTGTGTGTGTGTGTGCGAATCAGGTGTTTTCAGGTGTGTGTGAGAAAGTCTGGTGTTTTCAGGTGTGTGTGTGTGTGTGTGTGTGAATCAGGTGTTTTCAGGTGTGTGTGAGAAAGTCTGGTGTTTTCAGGTGGGTGAGTCAGCTTTGCGTGTGTATGTGTGTGTAAGTTGTGAGTAATGTGTGTGTGTGTGGGGGTGTATGTGTGTGTGTGTGTGAGGTGTGAGTAAGGTGTGTGTGTGTATGTGTATGTGTATGTGTGTGTGAGTAAGATGTGTGTATGTGTGAGGTATGAGTAAGATGTGTGTGTGTCTGTGAGGTGTGGGTAAGATGTGTGTGAGGTGTAAGATGTATGTGTGTGAGTAAGGTGTGTGTGTGTGTGTACCAGTCATGGCCAGAGTGCGGATGCAGTTCTCCACCAGGTTCTTCTGCTGCTGCTGCAGCCAGGTGCAGTCCAGGAGCCGCATGCTGGACTGCAGCAGCCGCGTTGCGATGGTGTGGTGAGCCTGAAACACACAGACGCAGGAGCTCAGAACTCAGGGAACTACAGAGACCCTGCACAGCCTCACTGCCCCTGACCCCTGCCCTCTGTCCCTGACCCCTGTCCTCGCCACAGTGCTGGAGGTTCTGCTGAGGCTCTAGCTCAGAGTTCTGCTGTACCTGCAGTGAGGTGGAGTTCTCTGAGAACGGGGAGCTGAAGAAGGCGTTTATTGTGTCCAGAACCACGTTCAGAACGTATTTCTCCAGCACAGGATCCTGCACTCGCTTCTCACGGTTATTACACACCTGTGGAACACAAAACAGTTTCAGTACCGCACACTACCACACGCAGTCTCAGAGCACACACAGTCTCAGAGTACATGCTATCACACACACAGTCTCAGAGCACACACTATACCACACACAACCACCACACACACAGTCTCAGAGCACACACTTTCACACACACAGTCTCAGAGCACACACTATCACACACGCAGTCTCAGAGCACACATTATCACACACACAGTCTCAGAGTACACACTATACCACACACAACCACCACACACACAGTCTAAGTACCACACACTACCACACACAGTCTCAGAGCACACACTTTCACACACACAGTCTCAGAGCACACACTATACCACACACAACCACCACACACACAGTCTCAGAGCACACCCTACCACACACAGTCTCAGAGCACACACTATCACACAGACAACCACCTCACACACAGTCTCAGAGCACACACTATAACACGCACAACCACCTCACACACAGTCTCAGTACCGCACACTACCACACACACAGTCTCAGAGCACTCACTCTCCCACACCGCCTCACACTACAAAGCGGAGCCTCTAGTCTCCAGCAGGATGCAGATGAGGTTCCTCCTCTCGTTGAAGTGAGGACTGATGGGTGGATTTAGGAAAACAGATCTGGGAGGTGGTGTCTTACCCGAGCCATGTCCACGATGAAGTTATCAAACAGGTTCCAGATGTGGTTGCTGGTGTAGATCTCCTTCATCTCCACCTCTGTGTCGACGTAGCAGTGGTTCACAAAGTTCACATAGGCGATCTTCACCTGAGACACCACCCAGAGGCCCCAAAAAAAAAACACATGCAGGGAATTTTCAGGACAACACGCTTTCACTCTGTCTGGCGTCTCTGACTTTCAGCGGCAGCGGCTTTACTCCTACAGCACTTTTCATACACACAGCAACACAAAGTGCTTCATATGAAAATTTATAAAACTGAACAGAATAGAATTAACACAGAAATGAAACACTAGAAGAGCATAGCAGAGATAAAAGTACTAAATTAATCAGCAGTAATCAGCTGGTAAAAGTGCAGTTCAGGATTTCCACAGATAACAGATTATATATAAACAAAATACAGAAATGATCATTGTGGCATTTTATTATTTAGTACAGTAGAAAATGTAAAGACGTCTTAAAGATGTAAAAATAACTGAAATTAAGTTCTGGTTCTTTTTTTCCTTTTTGGCTTTTCCCTTCAGGGGACGCCACAGCGAGTCATCTGTCTGGAGGTAGCTCAGTGGGTAGGATACTTGCCTCCAGACCAAGAGGTCATGGGTTCGAATCCTTCAGCACCACCACTGGGTTCCTGAGCAAGACCCTTAACCCCAAGTTGCTCCAGGGAGAGACTGCCCCCTGTAGTTAAGGAATGGAAGTCGCTTTGGATAAAAAGCGTCCGATAAATGCCGTAAATGTAAGTGTCTCGATTTCATCCTGTCTCCTGCATCCTCTACCCTCACACCAACTAACTTCATGTCCATAAATCCATAAATCTCCTCTTTGGTCTTCCTCTCAGCCTCCTGCCTGGTGGCTCCAACCTCAGCATCCTCCTACCTCTGTAACCACTGTCTCTCCTCTGGACATCTCAGTCTGGCCTCTCTGACTTTATCTCCAGAGCATTTAACATGAGCGGTGTGTCCCTCTGCTGTACTCATTTCTGATCCTCTCCATCCTCGTCACTCCCAAAGAGAACCTCAACATCTTTAGCTCTCCACCTAGTTTAGTTCTGTCTTTTCCTTATTGCCTCCAAACCATACATCATCGCTGGTCTCACTACCATCTTGTAGACCTTTCCTTTCATTCTTGCTGAAACCCTTCTATCACACATCACACCTGACACTTTTCTCCACTCATTCCAACCTGTCTGCACACGCTTCTTCACCTCTTTTCCACTCTCTCCATTGCTTTGGACCGTAGACCCTAAGTAACTTCTTTACTTCTACTCCCTGCAACATCACTGGTCCCTCTCATTTACACACATGTATTCTTGCTGCGACTAATCTTCATTCCTCTCTTTTCCAGTTCATATCTCCACCTCTCTAGCCTTTCCTCCACCTGCGCCCTGCTCTCACTGCAGATCACAATGTCATCTGCAAACATCATAGTCCATGGAGACTCCTGTCTAACATCATCTGTCAGCCTGTCCATCACTAAAGCAAACAAGAAGGGGCTTAGAGCCGATCCTTGATGCAGTCCCACCTCCACCTTGAACTCCTCTGTCACGACTACAGCACACCTCACTGCTGTCTCACAGCACTCATGCATGTCCTGCACTACTCTAACACACTTTTCTGCCACTCCAGACCTCCTCATGCAATACCACAACTCCTCTCTCAGCACCCTGTGATATGCTTTCTCTGAATCTACAAAAGGCACAATGCAGCTCCCGCTGTCCATCTCTGTACTTCTCCATCAACATCCTTAAAGCAAAAATAGCACCTGTAGTACTCTTTCTTAGCATGAAAATGTACTGCTGCTGACAAATGCTCACTTCTGACCTATGCCTAGCTTCCACCACAGTTTTTTTTCATGGAGAGATATTTTTAGGGAAAGATAAGTTTTAGGGAATAAAGTTCTTGATAAAACACAGACTATGAAGAGCCACATGTTTGAAGATCAAAAATGTTGGGCCCCACCTCAGTGATACAGTCCTCATGGGTGACGACTCTGACGACGTCCTCTAGGGGCAGCAGTGAGGTGCACTTGATCTCGGTGTAGACGTTCTTGCCCTCGGCGCAGGCAGCCAGCAGCTCCACCAGAGAGATGTGGTACCGCAGCGGGCTGCTCTCCTGGACGCCCTCCCGGGACTCGGCCATCAGCTCCAGCATGGTGGAGAAGGAGGTCTTATCGTTATAGAACACCACCACGTCATCGCCAGCATTCGTCAGCTGTCAGAGCAGAGGGGCGGGTCAGAGGGCAGCAGGGCGTGACCCTGTCTGTTAAAGAGCAGCTCTAACTGGTCCTGTAGACGGCCAACATGCGGAATTCTGAATAATAATTATAATAACGACACTAATAATTCAAAGGGTCTTCGAGTTACGCACACGTATCCGTTCCTGTGACAGTGATGTCTTACCGATCCTAACACTCATACGGAGCGGTACTGCGAATTGTTGTGCCACACGCAACCAAACTAGTTCACCCACATAGTCTGTAAATGCGAACGGTGTAAATACTAAAGTTGTAAGTCGAGTGGGAGTGAGCATCGCAAACTCCAAACATCGTATGTCCAGACTGTTGTAACCCAAGGACCCCCTGTAAAAATAATAATCATAAAAATAACAGTTTGCTTGAATACAATAGCAAAAAAAACTATTCAAAAATTGCTGGGAACTAATAACATTTCAAAGGTCATTCGCTCAGGGTGGGGGTTGGGGGGCTTGGGAGTCAGTAATCATACGAGCGAGGGGAGTTATGGAACAAGTGGTGGAGCAGTAATTTGCAGGTTGTCAAAACAGAGGGCACTGGGGACACTGGGGACACTGGGGACGTGTCTCAACCACTTTTTTCAAGCGGTTTTGGCTCCACCCACCATCAAGTTCAACAAACACACTCAGCCCCCCTGAAATAGCTAAAAGTACTGAAAGTGCAGAAAGAGCTGAAAACATTGAAAGAGCCAAAAAGAGCTGAACGTTCTGAAAGTGCTGAAACAGATGAAAACACTGAAAGTGTTGAAAGATCCGAAATCACTGAAAGTGCTGAAAGCTCTGTAAGAGCTGAAAGAACCAAAAACACCTGAACGTGCTGAAAGCGCTGAAAGAACTGAAAACATTTAGAGCTGAAAGTACTGAAAGAGCTGAAACAGCTGAAAGTACTGAAAAAAATGAAAGCACTAAAAGTGCTGAAAGAGTGGAAAGAGCGGAAAGTGCCGAAAGAGCGGAAAACATTTCAAGCTGAAAGTACTGAAAGAGCTGAAAAAGCCGAAAGTACCGAAAGAGATGAAAGCCTTGAAAGTACTGAACAAGCTAAAAGTACTGAAAGAGAAGAAAGTATTGAAAGTACTGAATGTGCTGAAAGAACTGAAAGAGAAGAAGGTATTGCAAGTATTGAAAGAGAAGAAAGTACTGAAAGTACTGAAAGAGCTGTAAGTGCTGAAAGGCTGCAGCTCGTTAGCGAAGCTGTAGTTTAATCACCTCAGTCATGATCATGTCCTGGCACTTCTTCACGTACTTGCCCTCGGCCTTGATAATGGTGTGCAGGAAGTTCAGGTACTGGACGTGGCGGCCGTGGGTGGCCAGGCAGTGGATGAAGTGCTGCAGGACCGTCTCGCTGATCTCAGTACAGAGCAGGAAGTTGTTACTGAAGATGTGCTGCACCGTCTCGGCCTCCAGAACCTGAGGAACCGAGAGAACCGAGTCAACACGAGCATCACAGATCTCCCGCCAGCCCATGGGCCACACCCAGTGGGCACCAGGAGAGAGTCGCCACGGAGACGGAGATACAACACTTACAGTGGGTTAAATTCAGCAAATTCCACGGATCAACACATTTCTTTTTGCAATCATCAGAAACCACAACACACTTTTCTAAACCAGTTTTTCATGCTGATTTCAGGCACAACACCATGCATTATGAGTAATATTAGATCTGCAATAGACCTCCATGCGGTTTTTATTAAAGCGCAGCACCAATCAATCATCACAAACACTGTTCCTGCAGGAAACACTAAACACAGATCTGAAATCAGCATGAAAAACACTACAGAACCCACAGAAACTGATCTCTGATTATTTTGACCTCTTGACCTGTCTTATCAGTATATAGTGTCTCTGTAGAGGGTGAGTGTTAGGGTTATGAATCCCCAAAGAGACGGAGGTTTGTTACTATGACGATATATGTTCTGATATTATTGATTGATCAGACAGACGTTCAGTATAGGAGTCCTTCACCATTAACATGGCAACATCGAGGTCCAGCGCCACCCTGTGGACTTCAGGAGGAATAGTATCAGAATTAAAAGTCTATAAAATAATTATAACATGAAATGAATACGTATCAATATTCAGCACTGCTGCATCGATATAGTCCTGGGCTGAAAAATATCATGATAAACTGTATCGATGTTTCCCCCGACTTCTGCTTCAGAAAGCCTAATCTAATAAATGTAATCTAGGTTGTTTATAAGAGCCATCCGAAAGTGAAAATGGTGCTTTGCATTGGAAACTAAGCCTAAAAAAAAAACAAAACTTTGAGGCTTATTTTTGTGATGTTTTTGTGACATCATAAAAATGAGCACATTATGTTCTCCTGTGCGGAATGCAGTAGTTTAGCCCCGCCCGCTCCTGCTGAAGTTATAAACCCAAATGTTTCATTAAAGAGCAGCCAGTCACAAGAGAACTCATTTGCACATTCCATGCATTTAATTCTAAGGGATAAAGAAAATGTTGAGAAATTTATGAAACATTATATATATTGAAAGAAAATATGAGCCCTTTAAAGAGAATAAAATATAAAATAATATGAAATTAAAGAACCCTGTCTTTAAATCAGTGGTTAAATGTGGCTTATAATCTGTTGTGTGCTGTAGAATAATGTGGCCGAGAAGGTGTGAGGGTCTTACTCCAGGGGTGAGGAAGAGGTTGAGGTGTTTGTGGAGCAGAGCCTGGTTCTCCTGGTTCCCTGTGCAGAACTTCTGCAGGAACAGGTGGGTGAACTTAATGATCTCCAGCATTTTCTTGTCGTTCTGTTAAAAGAAAAAAAAGAGGAGCAGAAGGTCTTTTAGAGACTGGAGGAGATCAGCGCACACACACACACACACACACACACACACACACACACAGCACCCACCACCCTTTATACAACCTCATATTCAATATTATATATTAAACAACAGCAGTTTCGCACATGGAAAACCTTCAGTCTCCAGACATTTACAGCTCCTCCTATAGTACTAAGGCTCTGTTCAGATGGAATTAGTGTTAAACAGAGGCTTGAAGCAAATTAGAGATAATTAGAGGAGAAATACAACAGATACACAGACAGTTAAATAACCTGGGATCATATCTGAGGTGTGTTTTACTGTAAGGGAATAACAAACTGGAATTATTTCCATAGTTTGTTCCATAGAATGGTATTAATATAATCGGGGATTGTTTCTAAAGTCTGGTTTAGATCACAGATTTATTATGACCTGAGATTATTCATAGTTTGCTTTTTTTTAAGCACAGAATTGATATAATTTTCCTCTCCTCTCATGTCTTCACACTATAAAGTTGCAGGTCACAATCAACACAAGAAGAGAAGAATCCACACACACCCGGTCGTAGGAGACCTGCAGCAGGTCCAGCATGACTTTATGGGCTCCCATGTTCTTCAGGAGCCGCTGCTGCTTCTTAAACACCCCAGAACTGCACATCTTATTCAAACGCTCCAGAATCTGAGGAGGAGATACTTCACTTTAATAAAAAACACTTAAAGAGCTTCATCTCACACACACACACACACACACTCACACACTCACACACTCACACACTCACACACTCACACAAACCGCACAACTTAATCAAACACTCCTGAATCTGAGGAGGAGATACTTCACTTTCATAATAAAGACTTAGAGTTTCATCGCATACACACACACACACACGCACATGTACACTCACATGCGCACACACACATACACACGTCTCTCTGTTCACCTCTGCAGGTGAGGAGACTGTACCTCTTTCACTTTCTTGTAATTTTCGTTGCTCTTCTCGCGTTTGTCTTTCTGAGAGACCGGAACTTCATCAGCGGCAGCCTGGAGAGAAACACACTCTCGTCAGAGAAGAGAGGAGCGATACTGATCACCTCTCACAGACGGGTTAAAAATCTCCACACCTCTCCCTTATCCTTCTTTCCTTCTCCTCCAGAGCTGCTTTTCTTCTCCACCCACAGCTCGGACTTCTCCACCATCATGCGCAGATGGTCCAGGTCGCTCTTGATCAGCTTGTAATTGTCCACGTCCTGCTCTGAAATCAGGAGTTGGACCTGAGGTAAAAAAAAAAAAAGTTAAAACTGATCATTTTAACTCATTATTAGTCGATTCAGCCAAACAACATAAAAATAAAAGCTTGCATCTCTAAAGCAGGAAAACATTAAATTCCTCATTAATTCTTTTTGTTCTCATTCTTTTTCTTGTAGGTTTGGAGATAACAACACCAGAACACTCTGGAATGTGTGTTTGGGTAAGGTGTGATTGTATACATGTGGTTTCCATGTAGTAACTGCTTAAAATCTACTTTATTCCACAGGAGTAAATACACTCTAAAGGCACCATGACAGAAGTGCCCTCGCAACACCCTAGCAACCACCTACATCTACCCAGACTGGTGAAACCTAGTAATACTCCTGGCAACCACCTGGAATACCACAGCACTGTAGGCGGGCCGTACCTGTTTGAAGGTGTGTAGGACCTCCTGCCTCTGGCTGAAGTGTTTGAAGAGGAGCTGCAGGGCTCCTGAGACCAGCGGAGGGTAGTCGTGCATGATGAGATGGGTCAGAACGCGCAGGAACATCCGACCACCCTCATCATCCACTTCCAGAATACTGTTCGCCTTCCTAAAGAGCAGCACAGCCGGACGAGGAGATCATTAGAGATGGAGAATAGACCACCAGCCAGCCAAGAACGAGGAGGACATTCACTCACCCAACTCCAAACATGGCCTCGGCCTGTTCCCCAATGTGCTGCAGGTTGATTGCCACTGTTAGACAAATTCAATGTACAATTTTTAAAGCACGAAATAATTACAGGTTTATCTGATATGGAGCTAGTAAACTAGTAAACATGAGTTATTGCAACATCAGCTCTATATGCAAATGAGCTGAGAGAGTCCCGACCAATCACAGTTCCAGAGGAGTGCACTGTTTATGTCTGGAAAAATTTAGCTGGGCATGTAATTCAATAAAACTCTAAATAAAAATGTATTTTCCTTAACCCAGGATTACAATTACAATTTGAACTGTAGCAAATTGTATCATTTTTGACTCCAAATTCTGCTTCCCTATTTCAGAACTGGAGCTACAAAGCTAACGTCGCTTCCCTGAGTAGTTAACAGTCACCCCAATCTTTGACAGGAAACTCAAATCCAAAACTTCTCTGGACCCTCAAACCACACAGCAAGCCATACCGTGTCCTAAACCACTACCACTAGTCTGATTCACTTTAATGAAGAGCTGGATGTGGTTTGAAGGTCCAGAGAAGTTTTGGGTGGCTATTGACTACTCAGGCTAGCGATGTTAGCCTTGTAGTTCCAGTTCTGCGGTTACTGGAAATGTGAATATTTTGGTTAAGAATTTGCTGCTGATTCAATAAGTAGTTTTCTGATGTTATTTACCTGCGGTCTCCATCGCTGAAACTGCATCGGCATCTGCCATGGGATATACCTCCACAAACTCCTTCTTAAAGACGGACAGCAGGAACGAGAGCCGATAGTCCAGACGCACGTTCAGGATGAACTGAAAAACATCAGATCCACAGGAGAACATTAATCCAGCCACAGCACATAAGCACAGACCGGACTCCCATGTGGATGGAAGTTCACACCTGTAAGATCTCCAGGATCTTCAGTTTGGTGTCCATGACCGTGATGTCCTGGTTGTCAATGCTGTCCTTCGTGCGCGTCTGTCCCTCCAAACCGATGACGGGGCGACCTGGGCCAGGGATGACAGACTGCCTCCTGTTTAGCACCATGGTGGACATCATCTGACCCACTCCATGGATGGAGCGGCGGATGTTCTTGCCTGAAATCGTGAAAAGGTGTTTGGTTTTGTTACGTCTTAGAGAGTGAGGACCATTATACTGAGTGATGGGGAGAGGGAGGACCACCCTTCCCACCCAGAGAGAGAGAGAGAGAGAGGACAGTTATACTGAGTGATGGGGAGAGGGAGGACCACCCTACCCACCCAG
>JBBPDC010050945.1:0-11399 GCA_037974485.1 Hemigrammopetersius urotaenia
ATAGATAGATAGATAGATAGATAGATAGATAGATAGATAGATAGATAGATAGATAGATAGATAGACAGATAGAGAGAGAGAATGTGTATATCTACATATGTTTATGTTAAAACATATACAGTATCTATATTTATACACAAAACTACACACATACATCTATATCACATCTTTTTATTTTGCTATGCAATTATTATACACACACAATGTATGTAATTGTTGCTGTTATTAGCAAAAGACTACTCAATAAAAATCTCCTTGAATTCACGTACATTTCCTTAAAAGTTACCACTTTGGCGTACTTGGGAGATGTGTGAATTTTGTCCTGCTTTAGAGACTGTGGATGATGTCTCAAATCTCCTCCTCTGTAGTGAGTGATGATAAAGACTTTCTGCTGATATATCCTGTGTGAACTCCAGAGAAAAATTAGGTATTGTGGCAAAGAATGTGTTAGGTGGCACTGTGCTCCTTCAAGAAAGCGCAAATAAATAAGAAAGGGGTGTTTGTTTTGTGTTCTGTGCCTACATTTCCTGGAATAAATCCACCAGTCACAGCACTCCAAGACAACTTCACCATTAAACTGATTACATTAAAGAAAGTAATGACTTCTCCCAGAGCCGTCCAATGCAGACTGAAATCTGATTGTTAAGAGCAATATGCAGCATTAAGTGTAAGTGCAAAGTGTTCATTTGTCATTCATGAACACACCACAGCACACAATGTGAACAGCATTTAACCCATTCACCAAGTAATGCAGCACGCAGCCAGGAACACAGTGTCCGAGGAGCAGTGTGTGGGGACAGGACTTTGCACAAGGGAATCAAAGGTGCCACTATTACTAGTCCACCAACTGCATTGTAGGAGTCTTGCCCAATGATCAGTGTAGACTGGTGTGCTTGCCTAGGTGGAGAATCAAACCTCATTCTTACTGCTTAGTGAACCATAGTATTACCCACCATGCCACTACCAACCCCTATTGTCCAACCTCTCATCCAAATCACTTAAACATGCTGTCTCCATTACTGTGCCTTTCAGACCAATAGTTATAAATGACCAGGTATTCTGACTGGCTGCCTTTTACTGCACCTGTAAAAGCAGATAGGAATTAATCAGTTTAGCTTAAATAGGCAGGGACAAACTGCTGTGGGCTGGATGGGGAGTAGTTTCAGTTTTTCAAGAGAAAGAATAAACGGATTAAGAATACTATAAACAAAACACTATACACAAACTATAAACAAAAATGTCTTTGGAAATAAATACAGATTCTAATACAGTCAAGATATAACTTTCAAAAAATTACAAAGCATTAGAACAAACACTGGATAACATCGAACATGACTAAGTACAAACTTTCCAAATCAGTTTTTAAAGCAGTTACATAATACACTGTTTTAATGGAGGGCCCACTAATTTAGGGACCCAGTTAGATCTGTCAAAGTCCACATTGAGCACAGAGCCAGGGTCCAGTCAAGGCCAGTTCCCAGAGTTTCAGGTCTTTGCATGAATCGTATGCATGGTCCATGGTTCTGTGATAAAACACAAACCCAGGTTACTTTATAACACTGACTCCCGTCTCCTTTCCTGCTGATCACAGAGCTGGCCCTCTGGAGCAAGTCTGTAAGAAAACAATTTACAACATGAAAACATTAACTATGATAAACGACCAAGGAGGAAAGGGTTCATTTCAAATATCTGAGCCAAAAAAGGAAAAAGTGAAAGGGTTTAACTGAACGGGTGAGAGCAGAGTTGCAATAGGATATAAAATAATTCACATGCAACATCATAATCAAAATCAATGTTCTGCAGAACTGCTACAGTCATCTGCCAGTGCTTCCAGCTGTGAAGATACACAACCAACACTGTGTAGAAGCACCGCCTAAAATGTTTTTCTGAGGGAAACATTTTTGGGTGTAAATAATATCTACTAAAAACAGGTGGTTTCATTGCAATATTTACTCTGTTCTTGTTGCCACACAGATGATCAGCTGCTGTTCATGCGTCTCCCTCCTCGACCTCCATCTGCTCTACGATCTCCTCCAACTCCTTGGCCTGTTTTCGTTTCTTAGGAGCATCTGGAGAGAAAACAGCATGCAAGGTGAAATTTACAAAAGCAAATATTTTTAAACTCAAAGACCAAAAGTATGGTGTTAAATACATCTGATCCATGGACAAGTATAAGCATGGACAAGTCCAGTAATGTGAGAAGGCTATGGCCTTACCGTGGAAGTGCTGAGCTGTTTTCCTGCGCAGGTCTTCCACACTGTCCTCTGTGTCGGCCCACTCCAGGACCAACCTTCGGCCGTACAGATGGGTGCTGTGGCAAAGCGCCGAGAAGGCTTTCTGAAAAACGAGTCAGGGATTCAGTGAGTTAAGCCTTATAATACCAAGAGTGACAGTCTGGACAGAGACAGTGCCAACCTTGGCGTCCTGCTTTGTGAGGAAGTCCACAAAGGCAAATCCACGGTGAGCTCCACCAACTCCTTTCTTCGGCAGGCGAACGGTCTTCAGCTCCCCAAATGTACTGATGAAAAGACAGATACGTATGAAATGCATAAAGTAGATAAAAAAAAAAAATACAGATTCTCCTAGGGCTTGTCACTCTGCTAATAATGATTATGGCCATGTTTTCTTTACATTTTCAATATAAGCACATTCTACAATTTGTTTCATGATCTGAAACTCCAGTCCTATTTATACTCCATTTATACTCATCTGTGAGTTTAGAAAACACCAAAAGAAACAGTGACAAAGATTTTTTTCCAGTGGATAAGAGGTCATTCTGCTAAAAAGTAAGTTTGCACATCCTTTCGAGTTGCATTTCTTTACATCTGACCTAATAAGGCATTATTTTTAATTTTTAAACAATGCAATCCAACATTAAAATGTCTTTGCTGTCAAAACAATGAGAACATCTGTTTAAACTGATTCTCGCATAACCTGTGAGCAGCAACGACTTCAACCAAACATATCCTGTAATTGTTGATCAGTCATTGAATTTTGGCCCAGTTCCTCTATACAGAACTGCTTTCATTCAATGATGGTCATGACCTGCCTTGGATGAACTCTACACTTCACGTCCTGCTACAACATTTCTACTGGTTTAAGAACGTGAACTCAACTCCATCATCATTAACTCCAAAACTCTTCTGCCATAACCATTTGGGTTGACTGTGTTTTTGATTTGTTCATACTATAGAATATTCTTCCAATAGTCCTGAGATACACCCAGGTGGGTCTATTGAGACCTATACACTCATAGCAATGTTCTTCTTAGAGTATAGTCACTTTCTCCATATATTCTATATGCTGCTGTAGTAGTGTTTGCCTAAATTAGTGCAGGGGTCAGCTATCCTTAAACATTCTCCTGGGGTTCTTTGCAATTTTCCAGAATATTATATACTCCATGATTTTATTAGGCATTAGTGTTAAATTTTCTCTATTTGTATACAATATCCTGGCCAGTGGAATTGTAGGGTTAATCTTTTCAGAAATTATTCTATTACCACTTCCAACATGATGAGCATGTTTTCTGCAAACCTCAAGAACGTCATTTGACCACGGTACAGTGTGCACTCCCAAACATTTCTGAGGTGACAGAGCAGGGTCACCCACACTCACTCCTGATTGAACCTCCTGATCCACCTATACTAAAGTATGAACACCAGGGATTCTCATACATTTGCTGACAATGGTGGGAGTTCACAAACCAAACTTTCTTGCACCAATTTATTCTGAGCCTTAAATCTTACATTTACATTATTTATCAGATGCTTTTATCCAAAGCGACTTTCATTCTCTAACTACAGGGGGCAGTCTCTCCATGGAGCAACATAGGGTTAAGGGTCTTGCTCAGGGACCCAGTGGCGGTGCTGAAGGTAGGATTCGAACCTCTTGGTCCGGAGGCAAGTATCCTACCCACTGAGCTACCTCCACCCAAATCTTTCATTTGTTAAATCAAACAAATGCAGACAACTGGAAATGAAATATGATCAAATGCAAATAAAACACAGCATTGTTGATATTTTACAGTTTATATGGACCTTATTAAGATAACAAATGTCCCATTTTTAGTTTATCCCAAAAATACACTCTTGTATTCAGCACTCTGATATGTTAATAAGGTCTTACCAGAAGAGCTCCCTCAGCTCCCTGACAGTGGCCTGGAAGGGGACGTTTCTCACCAAGATCTTAGAGGTTGTTTGTTTCTTAGATGTCTGCTTCTTCCTGCTAGCTCCTGCCATACCGGATCTGAGAGAGGCAGAAAATAAGCAGCAAATGACAAACTTTTACTGTGAGATGCCATTCAGTGAGACGGACACTAAACAAACTAGTTCAGAAGCAGAAGCTAAAAGACCACAGTTGATGGATTCGTGGATTTTCTCAAACATTTACGACATTCAGCACACGCCTTTATCCAAAGCGACTTTCATACGCTAACTACAGTCTCCCTGGAGCAACTTTGGGTTAAATGTATGTAGGTTCTCTTACTTTAATTCTCTTTCTGAAATTTTCAGCTCAAGTTGATGCTCATCAACAGTGCAGTGCTGCACAGACAGAGAAAGAAGGAAACGTTTCAGAAAGGCATTGAACAGATTTTTTCAAACACAGAAGTTATTCTTACAGACACCAGATACACTTGCCTGCAGCTGTCGCATGGCTTTCTGAGCTGCTTCAGGGGTTTTGTATTGAACAAAGCCATAGCCCATAGACAACAGTTTCCCTGGAAAAGAGAGCGTGTGTACTGATCACTGTCCCCCACTGCCTTCCAGTAGCCATGCAAACCAAACGGTTACAAATAATATTAAAGTATAGTGTAAATATCAATTACTCCGGTAAAAGAATGGCGTTTGTTTGAAAAGCACAAATCCTCCCAGTCTGTGAGACAGCATGAACATACCTGATTTATCCCGCTTCTTGGATATAGTGCAGGTTTTCACTACTCCACATTTGGAGAAAGTCTGGAGACACACAGAGTGAATACAGTTTTTAAAAAAGCATGAATGTGATTTAAATATTACACTCAGACCTTTGCTTCTGCCGCTGATCTAGACTTTGCACTTTTTTCTCTCTCTCACACACATATGTATACACACACCTGTGTACATCATACATAAACACACACATTATGTATATGAGGAAGGTGCATTAAAATGGAGATTAAACAGGTTAATGGGTTAATTAAATGGGTAAAAGAGTTAATGAATACAATAGAGGTTTACTTTGTATAATTTAGTTCTGATCTTCCTCACACAAAGATTGCATTACTCATTATTGTTACTCTGGCTTTATTTCCCTCTCATGTTTTTATTTCAATATGATTCTTCATTTTAAATTGCCTTTGGTTATGAAACTAGCTAAATAAATAAACCTGCCTTGAGCTGCACTAATTATGGAGCACTGCTACCCATTTTTGCAGTCCCACTAAAGCTTCAGACACTCGGCCCTCAATCACATCTGCTCCTCTGAACTCGTCCCCCGACCTCGTTCCCATGAACCCTGACCCCACCTCCCGCAGTGTCTCCTCCGTGGTGATGAAGTTGAGGTTCTTAATGAAGAGGGTTGAGCCAGGCACGTTCTCTTCTTCCTCCTCCTCATCCTCTTCCTCCTGTTTCTTTGTTTCTGCTTGCTGACCTACTACCTCCTTACTCACAGGCTCGGTTTCTGGGAAGAGGAATGACGGGCAAACACAAAATAGACAAGACTATGAATAAAACAAACTGGAAAACAGATTTTGTAGTAGGTTGCTGAAACCTCTAATATGAAACAGACAGCCAGCATAGATAGTGTACTGTTGGTTTACCTGGCTTACGCTCTTTAGGAGGTGTTGTGAAGACAGTCATTGGAGCCCACTCTAAATACAGTGGAACATGCTTGAACTGAAACAAAACAGATTAAATGAGAACATGGAATGCTCTTTGCTACAATCTACATTCATATTTCCATTCATTTTGTTCCTGGAAATACAGCAGTCATTTGAAAATGATAACGTACCAAATTGGGAAATAACTGTAAAACTAGCTGTAGTGTACATATGCTTACAGATAGACTCACACATACCTTTGTGTATGCAAGTTTGAGGAAGGCACGTTTGGCTTCAGTGGGCTCCAGGAACTCGACTATAGCAGTGAGGCCAGCAGGGGGCAGGAGAACTCGCCCCAGAGAGCCATGAGAGGAAAAGAGATCCTCCAGATCATTCACCTGCACTCCTGAAGGCAAATTCTTCACCAGCATGACAGAGTTACTGCGCTGGCCTGATGCCTGGAATCATAAAAAAAAGAGGAAAAATTAAAGTGCATAGGGATGATTTGCACTTCATGCCATGACTGAAGACCATACAGCTGCACTTTATAGTTTACAATTACAGACAGTAGTCCATCTGTTTCTATCGATGACTTCAGCCCCTTCTGAGGATTATTCTCAGCACCGCAGCTACACTGACATAATAGGGGGAGATCAGTATGTGTGAGAAAGCACCTTTATGATAAGTGGAGCTGATTAAATTGACAATAAGTGGACAGAAGAGGACAGAAGAGGCTCATAGGTGTCCATTCAACACGAAAAATGCAAAAGGTCCCAACATTCAAAAGGCATTCCAGATAAAATGGGAACAAAGCCCACAATATACTAAAACTGAACTGAAAAAATCTTGGTACCTGACTGAAGGAGTCCAGAGACACTCCATTGTCCAGCAGGAAGTCTCTGGTTTCCTGGACGATCTGAGTTTCTCCAAGAGCCATCCTCACGGCGAGGCTGCCCTTTGACTCCTGCAAACAACGAATATACACGAATATACACACATACACAGTCTTCACTTCTCCAGGCAAGCTTTCCATCACACTTTAAACTGGCAGATCACAATGTCAGGGAGACTGAAAACTCACATGATCAAGGACTTGGCTTTTGGTCGTGTTATATTTCTCAGCGATGACATCAGCTACTGCACTCGTCCCGAGAAAAAGTGTGTTCCAATTATGAGCACTGTATGAAAAACAATAGGTATTTCACACCACACTGTTTCAAGCTTTTATCATTGACTGGATAATCTGGACAATTTACAATAATAAGTGTTATTGTTATGATTATTACATTGTCATTATTGATGATGTTGCTGTTGTCATTATTATATTTTATTTTCTCAAATTGCTCATATTTTATATATTAACATGCAGTCCATTATTATAAAAGTCATAATAGAAAACATTTTAAGATTATGTTAAAAACCGATAAGTATAAAGAGTTCAAATAGATCAAATAAAGGACAAGAAACCTAAAATAATATAAGCAAATTAAAATAATCTAAGCAAATTATATTTACAATTAAAACAAAGAGCGTGGCAACTGTGACTGTAGTTTCTGAAAAGCTGACCTGCTGCTGGCTGCCTTGTCCTTGGCGTCTTTCTGCCTCTTATAGGAGGAACTGCCTGGGGCGTTGGGCCCTTGTTCTGGTTTCTCCTTCTTTATCCTGGAGGGTATGATGTGCAATACCCGTCCCTACAGGACACATGTTGGGTGAGTAAACCAATAAAAACAGAAAGAAAACCTACGCAAGGAGAAACAAACATGTCTGCACCTGGAATATGTGGCCGTCCAGCTGGGCCAAAGCTGTCACAGCATTTTCAGGAATCATGTAGGTGACGAAGGCAAAGCCCTTGGGTTTCTTAGTCAGAGAGTCGATAGGAAAATGGAGCTCGGAGAGAGGACCTACAGTATAGAGCAGACAACACAAACACTACTCTCAATATATTGCATTCCAAGTCACTTACACATTACATATAAAGTTGTTGTATAAAAATGCTTGGGAGCACTGTTTGGGCAAGTAACATATTTTGCTGTATTTCTAAGTAACAATAAATACACATGCTCTCCACATAAACCTGCAGATAATTCACAATTAGTGTTTATTCCAACACCCTGGGTAAAACTAAAATGTGACATTGAAACATTTTGGCATCTTATTGTATTATATAGACATTTTATGAATTAACATACATTTAGCAAATATAGAGATGAGGATGTGTTCATTTAACTCACTCAAACTCCCAGAAAACGAACAAATCAGAATAGTTTGACCAGGAATGTTAATTTTCTCAAATGGTTGTGTAATTAACAATTTACTACATTTCCAGCTGCATGTGAGGATTGTGGACTTTCATGGAACCATGGAGTGGCATTTAAAAAGAAAATTACATGCATACAATTACATGACTAGCTTAATTTTGGTTACATAGCACATTTTTGAGTACAGTGTCAAAACTTGAATACAGAAAACATTCTGCAATTTTTATTTTCTAAAGGTTTTGTTGTTACATACATATCACATTACAATAATGCCCTCAGTACAATTGTTCCATGTCTATTAAAAACATTGTGAAGAATTAGGTGTCCCCAGCAATTATGAACATGTCACATGCAAGATCGTCCTCACCATGTTTAGTGAAGACCTCCTTCAGCTCCTCTTCACTACACGTGTAGGACAAGTTCCTCACAAAGAGCCGTCCTGATTCGGCCACGTCCTCTTCTTCCTCATCCTCCTTCAGCTCAGACACAAAATTTTTCTGTTGTGCAGTGGATTTTTTCCCTCTCCCCTTATCTCTGAAATTTGAGACTCGGAAAACTTCAATGTAACGATCACCTTCAAAAAAGAAAATAAAAATGATAAAACCGCAAAGTTTGAAGCAAAGTTTTATCACCTCTTATTCCTTCGCATCCTTTGTGTAAACAAATATCAAAATGTTCCTCACCCATATAGTCTTTGTCGAGTCGAAGCACTCTCTCCACTTCTGCCTCTGACTGCAGGTCCACATACACATAACCTGAGAACAGTCAAACAGACACATTACTGCATTATTCCAAGTGGGTCACTTGTCAAATACCTCAGCAGTAACGACTCTTACCTGAGTTGCGTCCGTCTTTATCCTTGGCAAAGCGGATGGCCACCGGCTTCAGAGGCATCAGAAACTCTCGCACTTGTTTCTGAGGTCACAAAGAGCGTACTGTTTAATAAAGAAGGCCTGAAGCTATTATTTAAACACAACATTTGACCCCGAGTGTCTGGGAATGTCATATTCTGTCAAGAGTTGTCGCGACAAGTTCTGAAGAGTAATGTAACAGCATTCTGTTACCAATGCTGGTAATTTTATAACAGGTGCTGTGAAATAAACTGAGTGTCCTCTAGTTCAGCGGCCCAGTTTTTGCGCCACGGACCAGTTTCATGTAAAACAACATTTTCAAGGACCGGTATAGATACAACTAAAAACAAAGCGTGTTTGTTTTTTACTCATTTTTGCTAGCTTGTGGGTTAACTTTTTTGACGTATCGTATCATGTGTCCCAGACGAAAAAGATCTTGATAATCTCTCTGTGCAGCCCGGTACCACTGGTCCACGGCCATCGGGCATGGCCCCCAGTGGTTGTGGATCTCTGCCCTAGTTAACCATCATAACTTTAAATATGATTATAATTAATAAGCACAAATTGATTATCTTGAACAAAATAACATCTGATCTGTTCATATGTCATGGTTATGTCAATGTTATGTATCAGGGCTAGTGTTAAATGAACAAATAAACTCCACATGTTTTGATATTTAGGATTGTGGGCACCATTCATCAGTGCATGGCAGCTGACATTTATGTATTTCTTGTCAACAAAAAAAAAAAACAACAATATTCCACTATTACATGATATTAGGTTTTAAAATTTGATTAAGAGTTTACAGAGACGGTGAGCAAATGGAACCCTAAATAGCTGGATAAAGGGTTAAGATATTACCTCTTTAACGTTGAAAGGAGCTCCACGTAGCTTAACTGTGAAATCTGTAGCAGGTTCAACCTATAAGGTGAAATAACAGGGATTCAAACAGCCACTAGAAAATAGTGATTAGATCCATGCTCCAAAATAACAGAACTAACCTTATTCTTGGACTCTGGGACTTTCTGGGTGTCCTTTTCCCCACTCTCATACGCACTGTCTGCCTGCTGGGCTGGACGCTCCTCTTCCTCCTCTTCTTCTGCATTAATTTCTTCCGCATTAATTTCTTCCTTCTCCTCATCCTCACCATCCTCCTCCTTCTCCTCCTCATCATCCTCCTTGTCCTCCTCTCCACTCTCATCCACCATATCTGATTTCTTCACCATTTTGGAGCGAAGATAATCCATATCTGACAGACTTTCCTTCAAAGCTGCCTTCCCAGTATCTACTTCAAACAGAGAGCTTCTGTTATTAGCATAAGATTTTATAATCTTGAATATATTTTATTAATGTTATTTATTTTATATTATTTATTGTGTCATTAAGTGTAGTCTTCGTATACTGAGTGTTTAAAAATATTTTTTAAAAAAACATCTGGATGTGTTACTTTGTGTGTACAATACTTTGTGAACATGCAGACTGAATGCAAGACAAAAATATACCCAGATTATCATCTTCGTCCTCCTCAGGAGCTGCCGCTTCTTTCTCGTCATCACTCATCTCCTCTGATTCATCCGAATCAAAGTTTAAGTAGTCATCACTGACAGCTTTCTTCTCTTTCTTCCTCTCTTGCTTTTTGCTCTTTTCTGTTCCAGCTTCCAAAGTGTCATTGGCCCATGTTGGCACTTGTGTGCGGTTTTTATGCACTGACAGAAACTCCTGGAAGCCTGGATCTTCTTCCAGCTAAAGATGGAAAAATGCCAACATTTTACCAATTGTAACCTCACTTTTAACACAAGCCATTTAGAGACTGTTCTCATCAGATCAGTCAATGACACTGCTGTGGACAAGACCAACTTAAAACCATTTATAGTAAACCTACATATTAACTGGGTGGTGGAAAATTCTCAGCACCCCAGTGGTAGGGGCATGGCACAGCGAGTTAAGAGTGGCCCACCATACAACAACAATAAAAAATCTTTAAAATTGCAGCAACCAGCAAAATTAATTAACAGTCATACATTCTGCTAAAAAAAGTTCATTAACAAAAGGCTAGAGAATGGCTAACAAATTGTACATCAACTAACAGACTAAAGTCAGTGTTAAGAACTGGTAATAGCAACAGTAGTGATACAGAGAGCTGAGAGAAAATCTGATACCCAAAACATTTATGACAGAGGAAACAAACAGCAAACTTACTTCTCCAAGAAGAGTGGCAGTCTTTTTTTCTTTCTTCCCCTTAAAGTAAAGAAAAAAGGCTATGTAAGACATTTCTATAACAAATCCTGTAACATTAAAACTGCTTCACATTTTTGACACGTTCCATTGTAGACTTGGTCCTTTTCCAGAAATTATGACTAGTAATGGACAGCTTTGTGGTAGAGCCCGACCGATTTTGAAGGCCGATACCGATACAAATATTTGTTTGTTTTAAAATCCGATATTCCGATTATATATATCTATATCTATATATATATATATATATATCTATAT
>JBBPDC010050966.1:0-11398 GCA_037974485.1 Hemigrammopetersius urotaenia
ATATATATCCTTCTGTAAGGTGACCTTGGGTTTCAGAAAGGCGCCCACAAATAAAATTTATTATTATTATTATTATTGTATAATGTGTGTTTAATTCTCCATTATATGATCATTTACTTATCTTAATACCATGTATTTCTGTTATGTCAACCACTGTCAATCTGTACATGCTCCCTCAAGGTCACGGATCTTCTTCAGTCTTGTCTAGTAAACATTCGGGTGTTGCTTATATTCAGTCTTAAGGAAGTGCTCATATTGGCTGATGTAAAAAGTTAATTGTTCTCTTTAATGTGATTAAAGACAGTTTCTATCTTCCAGATCCAACATCCTCAGGTGAGCAGAACCACCGCAGACAGGTATGGCTCACAGGTCACACAGAGATGTTTTGAAAAAAAGGTAAATTGACATCAAAAAGCTTTAGTACTCTAATGAGTGCCTACATAAATTAATTGGTACGCACCAAAATTAAAAATTTCCCACCTCACCATGGTCGCTGGAACCATTACAACGCCCCCAGCATATACTTTTGAACACTGCAAAATTGTGCTGAACGTACAAACTTTTTTAACCTAAATTAAATTACAGTTCTAGTCACCTACAGGGATTGTTTGATAGGTGTGTCTGCTTTCTCGCCACTAACTGGTAGAAATGAGCCAGGAACACTGACATAGCCACTCGGAGTGAGTTCAGCCTGTTTCTGTGCTTTGTTTCCGTGGCTGTCAAGTGAGAAAAAGTGCCTTACATAGATCTGTGGAAAGGAAAGGCAGACTGCATCTCACTCAGATGGGTTGTCAAATCTCGACTGTAACCCTAGACAGGTTTAAAACGTGCGCGACAGGTTTAAAAAGTTCCAATGAGATTGACGGCGTAAAAAAAATTATCTATGCCCACCTCTTATATATATATATATATATATATATGTATATATACATAACCAGCTCCTAATTTCCTCTCTAATGTCTCTAATTTCCCTTTGAGGGACGTCTTACATTATCTTTTCTTCACTCAGCTCAGCAAAGCCACATGCTCCGCTTAATCTGATGAAAATGTTTTCTGATGAATAAAATATGGTGTTCGCTTATAAAACACCAATTTGGGAAGCCTCTGCTTTAACCGGGCTGACTGGACTTTTGAACAGGGGGTTAAACTCTAGAAGTAAGCAGGTGTAAACAGGGCCTAAAGGGTGGGAACTTGTTTTAATGAAGGAACAGTTTGGCAAAGTCGACAGTGTTCCACTAAACTCACATGTACTTGACCTAATCAGCAGACACATGTTTGAAGTCCATTGCTTCGTTAGTTCAGAACAGGGATAAATTCACCATTTGCTTTTATCTGATCTCGTCCATTTTACTGGACCAGTTACTTTAACACCAAAATCGTACTGATACGAAGAAGATAGTGTTGATAAAAAATTTTGCAGAAATTGTCTTGAAGTCTGTGTATGTTGCAACATGTCAGACCACAGTCTGTGCACTGGAGGGATAAAAGAGGAAAGAAGATGAACCACAGTTGCGCAAACTGAACCTTCTCACTAAAACTGCAGTAGAAAAAAAACACGGGGAGTCAGCAAACTCCTGGTATGAAAGTGCAGTGAAGAACATCCTTGCGGCAGTAAGAGTGACCTCTGTGAGGAGCAGCTGAAGTGTGTGAGGATCCAGCAACTCTTTAAATTTCAGGTAACATCAGTGATGAACAAACCATTTTATTTCATGTATTTCTTACATAATATAATATAATACTTTCCTCACAGCTGTAATTACTCTTACACTCTGAGTGAGTGTAACACTAAAGCTCTGAGTTCCTGGGACTTCCTGTGAATTCCTGTGTTTTAAATACGTTTTTTACAGTTTTTCTCAGTCTATTAACTACATTGACCAAACCATTAATGCATGCAGGTTCCAAATATAAATGAGCTATACAACAAACAGTCTTGCACAACAGCAGAGACCGGAACATTGCTTGCTCCTCTCTTTTCATTGCATAAGGACTTTTTGCAAAATTCTGGTCACAGCGATCATTTGGTAACAACCAAAAGGCATTGGAGTGTCTGCTCAAGCTGTTCACTTCAAAATGGCAGCAGCTGCTGAGGTATTTCACAAGACTGTATGAAGTCTACAGTGAAGATGTGTTTTTTCATTCTTATGTCACGTTGTGGTCCCTCGGTGTGTGTAGATGATTTTACTGCAGTGTTTTGCCTGGAAATATTCCCTTACTTTACTGTTGAACTGATGTGTGTTACTGTTTAAATAGATTATTTTATTTTGTAGCATGTAATTACTTTTGATTGATGTAGAGTGTTTTGAAGATAAGGGAGCAGATTTGCTACATAGGCTGTACAGGCTGGTAGATCCCTGTTCGCAGAAACATTGAAGGACTCACTTTCACAGGAGGAAACTGTAGATGGGCAGAATGGAGATGTCTGAGAGTGAGAAGACGGAGGACGTGTACCAGACCCTCCATCACCCACCTCCAGTGAAGAACACACCCACAACACACGGTCAGACAACACAGTGATCTCTCATTATTAAAAGGATCAGGACTTTAAACGTTAAGATCACAAAAGAAATGTTGCATTCTGTCTTGTAATACTGTGGATCTTTTCCAACATTGTCCTCCTCTGTCCATCTCTCTAACAGGACTCTGGGACAGCAGGAAAATAACGGTGGTGCTGATGGTCATCAACATTCTGTTACTCATCACTGTACTGATTATGGCCGGACTCTTCAGTAAGTTAATAGAACATTTATACTGAACCTGATCCTCATTTCACTATTTATTACTTTTCATATAAATATTGGTAACATTTGGCTTGAACCCTAAAGCATAAAACTGATGTCGTATGCCTTTTCACAGAAACCATAAAATGTGATTTCAGCCTAATTTTTTTTTCTTTGTCTTTGAATTCCTACATTTTTTATGGATTTTAAAGAGTTAAGTTTATTATGAAATTTAAATAATAATAAAAGAATCTGAGTGGTAGATTACATAATGTGGTTAATACATAATGACTAAATTAACATGATCATGAAATTCATGAAAGTACATTTTATCTAAACAAAGAATTTGTGTATTTATAAAAACAACTTTTTTTGAAAGGACCGGTGCTGAATGAAAATAAAGAGGTGTGGCTTCATTATGATGATTCATTCTATTTGATCTGGGAGGCAAAAGGTTCCTGCACTGAAGCAGCAAAGTTCTGTGGAGAACAAGGGACCAACATCAGTCTTGCTGTTCTAACAAGGAGAAAGAAGGTAGAAGAATATTACAACTACAGAACATCACAGATTACAGGATAAAAAGTACAGTTCACACACTGTGCCACTGTTTATACACTGAAGTATGGTTTAAATGCAGGGTGTGTTTGCAGGACTGGCTGATTCTTCAGGCTAAAGGAAGGAAGCTGCTGGTTGCAGAGGTGAGCCTACTCCTTCATTAAAAGCTGTTCTTTTTTGACACTTCTGGAGTATAAAATATAGGGGTCCCAGACTGTAGATTTCCAACAAAACCAGCTTGTTCACACCGTTAAACAAACCGCCTTACACAAACCTCGGACTGAAATCACCATACATTTCAGAACCTCCCCTCTCACAGCTTATAACACTAACCATGGACTGACCCTCAGGAAGAAGGCAGCATACTGCTATGGCTAGGAAAAGCAAATACTGTCTAAGGCTATGGCTAAGCAGAAAGTTAAAATAAGCTAAGACAGTAGCAAGACATGGCTTGATTCTTAACTAAGGGTAATAGCTAATGCAAATGTAAAGAAAAGTATAGTGAGTCTCGCTTGGATTTACTGACTGTAATCTTAATCTTCAGGATGATAGTCTGACTAAGTGTAGCCTGATCAGTGATCGGGTGCTCTTGGAGATGCCTTCCATTCCTGGAGAAGAGCAAGGTTGGGTGTGTGAACATGATCACAGTCTAGAGGAGAGTGACACGATCGGACCACCTGGAGTATGTGGGCCACAAGGTTTTCCTGGACCTGCTGGAAGACCTGGTCTGCCTGGATATCAGGGGTTAACTGGAGCCCCAGGAATTCCTGGACCTCCTGGACCTGCTGGACCACCTGGAAAAGCTGGTGCACCTGGTATACCTGGACCTCCAGGGTTAGCTGGACCCCCAGGATTTCCTGGACCTCCTGGACAACCTGCATGTGAATCACATTGACCATCACTATTTTTTAACACATGAATATACATACAAAACACCTGTTGTGTTGACATATGAACGAGGAAATTTTTTTTTCAATCTATTAATAAACCCTGTCCCTCAAACTTATTGTTGTGGGGGCCTGCTGGGCTCTTACATCTTCTGGTAATATTCACTATTAAAAGTGAAGTGATTGTTTTGGTCCTAATATGTGTGTGTGTGGTTTCCTGCAGGCCCCAGCCCCTCCGACACTGATCTGAGGTTCCACTGAATTTTGATGTTTCTTTTAACATATTTGAGTTTCCTGAATGGTTTGTTATTTTATGTCCCCTCTGCACCACAAAGCTCAATTTGCTCGTCCACCCTGGGGTTTTTAAACCTTTTATTTTTATTTTGGAGATTATTTTTAACTACTATTCTTGTTTTAACATTTTATTCCAAGCTCTTATTAGTTTATTAATCGCATTTCGTTTTTTTTAACCTTCTATCTATTAATTGTATTATTTCTTCTATTATAATATTCTCATGTTGATTTTTTTTTTCTATTATACCTTTTATTATGTCATCCAAAGATTTATTTTTGTAATCTATAAAACTCCGCAACACTGAATTTAGTGTACTCCTGTAACGTCCCTCCTCTAGAGGCCTTCACCTGATACATAGGTTTCTCTGGTCGGCTGATTCGTAATGATGGTAAAGGGCTTTGGTTTGCGCACGGCATGTATAAAAGTACTTCTGTTTTAATTCTGTTTGTCCAGCCAACCCTCACATTCCCTTAGTGTGTACCTGTGCTTTGTTTGTGTCTTGTTTTTCCTTGGTTTAATAAAAGCCTGTTTTTGAAAGAAATGGAATAACCAATTATTATAGTCCCTTAATAAAAGGGGTGGTAATGTTGGCATGAGGGAATCTAAACCCAAAACCAAGTCAAGAGACACGGCAGCAGAGGAGACAGACACACATCACATGTGGAGATACTTCACTCTAGACACACAAACAGCATGGCGACCTACACAATCTGCAAGTTGGTGTTAAAGTACAGTAACAGTACCGACGTTCTGCACGGCATCTGAAATGGCATCCACTAGTTAACATGGCTAACGCTAGCACTGCAGGTAGTCATCCAGTCCAGAGCTGAGTGGCTGCCGCGGCTTAAGCTTTTCCCACTTTCTGTTGTGCACTTAAATTTACCAGAACATTCAAGGTATCAGCCTTTGTTTTGTTTAACTGACTGTTAATGTTACAGAGAACTTTAATAAAAGTTGCTCAATGTTGGCCGTGTGGTAAGTGTGGTCCACTGTGTGCACATCCGCAGGAATTGTGAGCCTGATAACAAAGGCTATTGACTAGTCTGGACCACTTCGAATGCCAGTCTGTGAGTCCGGCCCCCAATCATGCACTCAGTGTTGAAAATGCCCATTGACCTTAACAGATCACCAGAATACAGTTTTAGTCTGGGATTGCTGGGCTGCAATGCTGTGTTGGGTGCCAACTTCATCGTGTCTTTGCAGCTTATTACATCACAAGTGGCCCCTGAGTCAAGCTCACACAGTTGTGGCTTCTGATTATCTTGCAGCATAACAAACCATTTCTTCCCATTCGCTTGCACTGCCCCTATTGACTCATGCATGTATACTGTATGTCACCAACATTATTTTTCTCAGCATCCCTGGATGAATCATCTACACAGTGCAATTTCTTTTCGTTCTTTTGCCCTTCAAACACATCTTTGTAAAGGGATTTTGTATCCCACATGATAGGCATGACTTTCCAAATGCTGGACAGTGCTTCCTTCCCGTAAGCTGTGTGTTGCTGCAGTATTTGCACATGTTACGTTTGCAGCATTTAGCAGACACTCTTATCCAGATCGACATACATCAGTGCTTAAAGTAGTCCACAACTGTTCTTAAACCTGTAAAGCTATACTTAAATCAACAACAGCTATTTAACCAAGTTACTGCCAGCTAAGCTACACACTATAACAAACCCTGTCAAACGGAAAAAAAGCAAGTCAGAGATTAATACACAAGTAAAAACAATTAAAAGTGTAAGTGGCTGAGGGATTTGTTAGATATATAGGAAAAGATGTATAAGAGATACGTGGGAGCACTGGCTAGTCGCAAAGATGCTCCTTAAAGAGGTGGGTCTTCAGACAACGCTTAAAGACAGTGAAGGACTCCGCAGATCTAAATGCAAGAGGGAGTTTGTTCCACCACTGGGGGGCCAAGACCGAAAAGAGTCTAGATGAATGTCCTCCTCTTCTTTTGAGCAAAGGAGGTTCAAGACGAGCGGTGCTTGATGCCCTGAGAGGACGAGAAGTGACACGCTGCTTGATCAGTGCAGACAAGTAAGGAGGTGCAAGTCCGTTTTTAGCTTTGAAGGCCAGTGTTAAGGATTTGAACTTAATGCGAGCGCCACAGGGAGCCAGTGAAGTTTCTGTAGTAGAGACGTAGTGTGTGAGAATTTAGGTAGATTGAAGACTAACCTCGCAGCTGTATTCTGAATCAGCTGTAGTGGTCTCGTTACCTTCTTTGGCAGTCTGGCCAGAAGAGAGTTGCAGTAGTCAAGCTTAGAGACGACCAGAGACCAGAGAAAGGGTCGGATTCTTCTGATATTGTACAGAAGGTATCTGCATGTCCTGGAGAGGTGGTCAACGGGCGACAGGAATGAAAGTTCGTCGTCCAACATGACACCAAGATTTCTTACCTTCTTTGAGGGGATGATAAAAGAGATCTCAAAAGAAACGGTGAGGTCATGGCTTGGTGATGGAACCCCTTTGATGAAAAGCAGATCAGTCTTGCTGGGATTCAGCTTAAGGTGGTGGGCCGCCATCCAAGAGGAAATGTCAGCCAGGCAGTCTGAGATGTGGGTTGAGACCTGATCTTCACTGGAGGGGAAAGAGAGGATTAGTTGAGTGTCATCTGCATAAAAGTGGTAGGAAAATCCATGTGAGGCTATTACATCCCCAAGAGAACCAGTCTGTGTCTTTGCCGTGAAATGAGTCACTCTGTTTAATCTTATTACGAATCATCTCGTCTTTCAAGTGCCCATACTCACATGTTTTCTCTGTCAGCCTGGTAACAAAAGTGCTTACACTGGCAAACAAGTGACTTTCTTGGCGGGCTTAAAGTATCGCTGCAGTGCATCTACTATGGATTTAGGATCTGCTCGTTGGGCTTCGGTGAGATTCAAATCATGACGGTAGATGTGTCGGCACTCACTCCCCATGACAGTCCATAGCATAGCTGCTACCTTCTTTGTGTAACGTCCCAGGGTGGCTGCAGTATAGGCAGTCTTTAAGTTTCAGTTATAGTGAGGGTCACATCTTAGTTAGTGTCAGGGTGGCTGCCAATAGAAGCAGCCTTTAGTTTAGTTCAGGTGTATGGGTGAGAGTGTGATCAGCAGGTGCCTAAGCTTAATGGGAGCTCAGGGGCACCTGATAATCAAACACAAGTGTTTAAGTTTAGAACGCGCAGGGTTAGACCAGGCTAGAGCTCAGGACAGGAGAGGCGTGTAAGTGATGAGTGCATACTTGGTCTCAATAGGAGCAAAGTATGTCTGTCATGTCAGGCGTAGCGGGCTGCAGTGTGACTGTCTGTAGCGGCAGTATGGAGCATGGAACTCTCTTGGGGTTTAGGACAGCACTGAGGAAAAAGCAAGCTTCTCACTGGACGTTTGGAGAGCAGAAGCATTAGAAAGTGACGGCGGACACGGCTCTCTGATGGGTGTTCCTTCTACACTCTTCCTCTCTCTCTCACTGTCATACAGGAGGAACAGGGAAGCTGTGCGAAAGATCGGTGGCAGGGAAGGACTGCAAATTGCCAGTGGGATACGTATGCTCCCTGTATGCACGGAGTAGACTGGGGCAAGCATTGGGACTTTTTCAAAGACTGAGAAAGTACCAAGGAGGAGTAATACTCCTCGAAGCGAGACATCTGGCTTAGTGTGTGAGTTGAACTGTTTCCTTTTGTTTAAATAAAGACTGCCTAATATGGATCCCTGTTGCATGCTGCTGTGTTCTCCCCATGCAGACATGACACTTTGGCCTGCCAGACAGACCCGTGACCAACGTATAATCCTCAAACTCTGCTCGGAATGCTTCCCAGTTGGCACTCCAGTCACCCGCAAAACTCATGGGCGAAGACAGGGGAATATTGGCAGCCATACCTTGTCCCACGACTGGCTGCTGAGCACCAGCTTCTGGCTCATTGTCACTTGACCCATCTGACATATTACATCCCTAACTAAAAGATGAACAGGAACGGGGTTTCACTATCTTCTGACACCATGTAATGGTATAATAATGATTACATGGCCCCTGTAGAATTGCTCCTTGCTCCTGTTATGTCCCCTGCACTGAACAGCCAATTATTTAAATATTAATTTCTTATCGGGACAAGCGCAACACACACTATATTATCTGCAATCTGAAGACCAGCAACGCGAATTGTAAACTTCGGTTGTAAAAGCTAACAGCTGGAGCCCTAAATGGACTTACTGCAAAGAGGCGAAGGTAAGGAAAACGATTAATTTTGCAACGTCATTGTTTGCACATATTCTTGAGTGAGATGATGACAGCATGATTTAAAAAGATTTTGAGAACACTCACTGTATGTAAATTTCTTTTTTCTTTCAATTTTTCCTCCTTACTACAGTGAGATGATGACAGTGTGATTTAAAAACATTGATTTCATGCTGTGAAAAAGAACTAATGAAAAGCTAAATATAAAATAAAAAAACCTTAGCTCCAGACAGCTCGCTATTAAAGTTTACTATTACTTTAGGTCACTGTATTAACCAGGGGGGTATTCCATGAAACAGGATTAAGGGAAAGCCTGACTTGCTTTCCTTTACTTTCCCTTGAAATAAGTCACTCTTTCCCTTAATCTTGTTTCATGGACTACCCCCCAGGTTTCATATTTCACTTCAGAGCAAAGCAGAACACGTTCACAAACAGGGTTTTACACAGATCTATGACTCTCTCCCTTCTCAGACTGATGGTGTCTCTAAAGGTTCGGTTTCATTTCCTCTCGAACTTTGTCATTAATAATGAAAATATGAATTTAAATGGCTGCGAAAAAATAAGTGCATGATTTATACATTTCAGCTGAGACAACAACAAACAAAATCTACAAAAACAGCAATAATTGCAACAAAAATAATAATAATAATAATAACAAACAATGACAACAATAATAACACTACAAAAAAAAAAGATTTCTCAGGTGTACCGTGTTCTTGTCTGCAACTTCACCAATCCTGGCCATGGATGCAATATAATTTTTTATTTGAATATATTTTAGGTGGGAGACAGAGTCAGTCAGACACACAGAGTCTGTCCTGTGCTCCTCCATCACAGTTTGGTACAGAGCAGTAACTAAACAGGACAGGAACAGACCGCATTGAACTGTACGGGCAGCAGAAAAGATCATCTGCGCCTCCCCCTCCCTCCATCCAGGACCTGTACCTCTCAAGAACCAGGAAACGGGCAGGAAAAATCGGCACAGACCTCTCACACCCTGGCCACAAGCTTTTTGACCTGCTGACCTTTGGAAGATGATATGAAGCCTGCAGACTAGGACCACTAAACACAGGAACAGTTTCTTTCCCTTTTGCCATCTCCATCCTAAACAGTTGAAAATATAGGATTAAAGAAACGAATACAACAGAGTGTACAAAAAGTGCAGTTGCAGTCTTGTCGTGTGAAGACACTGTCACACTCTTGTACAAGATTGCAACTGCACTTTATGTACTCTGTTGTGTTCATTTCTTTAATCCTGTATTTTCTGTATATAAGATTTAGAATATTATATTGCATTGTTGATTTATACACTTTGTGTATGTGTGTATGCATATACATGTATGTGTTTATTTTTTCATACATATATTTAGATTAATAGTAAAAACATATGTTCAAATAATACATTTATTAACACCTATCTTTTTATTTATGAATATAAATCCATATTACATATTCTTTAAACCAAAGAATCAACCAGAAGCACATATACAGAAGCACACATATTGAAAGACGTAAGGGTCTTTCTAACGGTGGACCTTGATCCACCTCAACTGAACTTAAATACTGCTCCTACTAGCACAGTCCCACCAATCACATACCACAGGTGTTTAACCCCCAAACTAAACACAAGTGTTTATGCTAAATCAATTCCCACATAAAATAAACTGAAAACCCAGGATGACCCCTACTGGCCATCCACCCACATAACCCTGCTCACCCTTACAGAGACAAGTGTTTATGTTCATTTCCTCCAATAGTTCCCCTTGAAACAAAATAATTTGGTATTTTCTGAGGCTGGTCAACTTTATCTGAGAAAGTGTATGGAAATTTTGAAACATACGTCTTAGCAATAAAACTTTCAAGACAAAGTGATAATTCTACTGGCATTATACCCTCCAAGAAATCATGCAATATATCAGGTGTGTCTTGTATTTATTCACCAGGAGGGCATTCGTTTGCCGCTTTCTCGTTTATTTAGAATCCAGTAGAACAGTACACAACTCCATGTGCTCCCTTTTCCCAGATCTATCTGTTGGCACGGGGAAGAACCGGAGCAGGAAAAGGGAGCACATGGAGTGTGCACACTATATATGACACACTGAGGCCCCTAGCGGATGGATGATATAACACCTTAACCAATACACAGTACCCTGACAAGGTGGAAAACCAACCATGACATGAAAGTATGTCAAGTCATTCAATGGACATCCCCTTTTGACACCATAATGTCTGAAAATGGTACTGTGGGGCAATACATGTGCATCATGGCTCTCTCTTTTGTCCTGTGCTGGTGTAGACCTGATCTAAAGTCCCTATCCTGTATGTCATTTCAATGACACAAACAAAACAACAAAAGCGATCTGCAGCAAAACATTCCTGGAACCCTGCCAAAGAGTGAGCACCCAAGTTCTCTGCTACTACATACAAAACAGTGCCTTTCATACTCCCTGCTAATTGTTCAACATAAACACCATGTTCCTTGAGAGTCACGAGATCCTGAATGACAGTACTTCCTGACAGCCATGTATTTTTACTGTGCTAACCTTACCCAAGAGAGAGAGCTCGATAGGGTGAAGTGCTGAATGGTATTTGGAGTCAAGATTCTCAAGTACCCAATAAACAACACACAGTTTGTGTTTTTTCTTGGATGTTTCCAAGGGATTAGCCACTTCAAATTCATCCATATATAAGTCTAGAACAATCCTAAATTCATCCACATTCAAAAGAGTT
>JBBPDC010050996.1:0-11398 GCA_037974485.1 Hemigrammopetersius urotaenia
TCTCTGTCTCTCTCTCTCTCTCTCTCTCTCTCTCTCTCTCTCTCTCTCTCTCTCTCTCTTTCTCTCTCTCTCTCTCTATCTCCCCTCTCTCTCCCATACACACGCACACACACCTTATTAAAACTGGGAATGCATGGGATTCCTTTACAACAGGATATTACCTTATTACAACCAGTCTGTAATTACTACATACTCTGTAACACACACACACACACACACAGAGATTACTTTTGGCTGGTGAAATGCCATTCTAAACATGTTAGAGCTTTACATTACCTGGTCTTACTGGTTCACCACTTCACCACAGCAGTATTGAATATTTTATAATAGATAATAGATTTTTATAGATTTTTACTGCTCAGAAAGTTTGACACCCCTGCTCTAGGGTAACCAGCTGTCATGCTGGCATCTAGTGGTTACTGGTGGTATTGCCGCATGAGGTGATCAGCAAAAACAAACTGGCAGTGTCAGATTAGCAAGCTGCTAATTTACCCACTGATTGTGTCAGTTTAGGGGATAATTATTCTAGACTTGTACCATGCTCAGGAACTTTGACCTCAAAAACCTTGGATACAGTTTAGTTACACTAAACTTAGTTACAGTTTATATTACAATTGTGTCCTGTGATTGCTAACAGCAGTCAAACATTGAACTCAACTGTTCCATTTAACAAACTTATCAACAAAATGGTGCATTGTCAGCACCATCAAAAAGATGCTTTTTAAAAAAGAAAACATTTTAAATACTATTGATTTTAAAGAAGATGTATTAGGTCTGTCTTTATGCACTGACATTCACTTTGTGTTGTGTTCATGAAAAAAGAAAAGTGTCACCAAATTCTTTCTGGTTGAATCCTTGATATGATTAAACAACATTTAATTTCTTAGAAGGACCATGAAGTCAGCTATTTTTTAAATTGTGCCAAAATCATATCCAGACCAAAGAAAAGCTAGTTTTGAGTCTTGGCCTCCCCAATCTCTGAATATTTCTTCCATTGAACTGCAGGGATCAACAAGTTCTAAATGAATGAGAAAAAACTGCTTGCATGTTTAAAAAGGTGCTGGAAGGGTTTGGACACAAGTTATTTCCAAATATTGCTGGAAAGGATGCTGCTAATCTGTACTGATGTGATGAAGGTAAGGGGGGTTATTTTGATAAAACATGTACAGAATCCTTTGCATCCTTTAAATTGCACTTACTGTGTATATTTTTATGTTACACTTCAAAACCAATCAGATACATTTGTTTTTGAGTATTTCTATTGTTCTCTTGTAATAAAATTTGAGAATGCAGTGTATTGTATTTTTTTATATACAAGGATGGACCCCAACTTGTGACCTGTAGAAAATGTAAGACTTGGTTTTGTGACATCACAAAAACTATGATTTGAAAACATTTTTGCAGTGTAATGGACTGTATGGACAGGGAGTGAGTGTATATTTTGAAACATTAACTACATTTACTTATTACTTATTTACTTGCTTTATAACCTAGTGGTTAGGGTGTTTGCCCTTCAATCAGGAAGTTGTGGGTTTGATTCCCAAGACCGCTAGGCACCGCTGACGTACCCTGAGCAAGGTACCGTCCACACACTCTGCTCCCCGGGTGCCGTGTTCCTGGCTCCTCACTGCTTCATTTTGTGAATGGGTTAAATGCAGTGGAAGAATTTTGTGCTGGTTACACTGTGTGCTATGGTATGTTCGTTTATGACAGAATGATCACTTTCATATTCACTTTTAATTCCAGAAAAGGGATGATCTGGATTCTTTAATGCACTGTAAAGCCTTGCAATCAACATCTGTTGCAAAATAATCACAATACTGATATTTTGTCCGCATCGTGCTGTCCTACTCCAGGGCTCAGCATTCAGAACACACAGACGCACTGTGACCTACAGACTTACAAACTCCTTAAAAAAACACTTAAGCTCCAGAACAGTTTTGAAATCTGGCATCTATCAGTGATCCTAATTTACACACTAAACCCAGATAAACAGGGCTGATTCAGGGTTGATACGCTCAGAGAAGTGCTGACCACCCCTACAGACAGCTATAAAAGCTCTTTATGCCATGACATCATTTGTATTTGTAGCAATAAAAATTCTTTACCTTATGACACCCTTATGTCACTTTCAGGTAAAACTTTGGAAATTTGTCTGCAGGGTGAAATAGGTTTTTGGAATGACACTTTTCTGAGGAAAAATTTTATTTCTAGCGATGAATATTATAAACATTTTTGGCCAGGAATGTGGAAATTTGGCAAAACCGAATGATCTACAAACCATAAGATGCCAGCAGAGTTTTTTTTGTTTTGCTGTTTCCAAACACAAAGGTCAGGGGAGTCCAACTGTTGACAGACATGGGCAGTAAATCTGAAAGAAACGCTGAGGTTTGAAGGTCCCCGTTGCAGCTGAGGTTGAAGGTTCAGGCTCGTAACAGCAAACATCTCAGCTGTGTTCCTTGTAGGGACATATCAGGGTCATGTGACCTGAAGTTCTTTATTGAGCGTGCTCCATATGGGCCCAGCTCTGTGTGCACAAGAGAGTGATCACTAATGAGGGATCATACACATCAAACAGGTGGAGAGAGAGTGAGAGAGAGCAAGGAAAGAAAAAGAGAGGGAGGGAGAGAGAGCGAGAGAATTTGCCTGATTTTAATGGCTCAGTTGTTAACAGCTGCATCTATTTAAAACTAGAGCCAGCACACAGATGTGTGTGTGTATGAGTGTGTGTGTGTAAGAAAGAGAGAGTTTAGTAACCAAAGCATAAAGGCAGTGAAAAAAGAGAAGAAGAAAGAGATGGAGCGAGAGTGAAAGTTTGGATCGATCTCAAAGAGTCTACGACACAAAGAGCAAATCAGCAAAAACAGACGTGAAGTGTGCACAGACACACATGCTTAATGTCACTTAGCACACCAGCTGCACAGTGGTCAGTGTCTGGACATGCACAGTGCGTGTGTGTTTGCTGGTGTGTTAGGTTTGTATACAGGACACCCTAAGCATCCTGACCAACCCTAGTGTCATTTACAGTGTTCCCTGAGCATCCTGACCAGTCCCAGCATCATTTACAGTGTTCCCTGAGCATCCTGACCAACCCTAGTGTCATTTACAGTGTTCCCTGAGCATCCTGACCAATCCCAGCATCATTGACAGTGTTCCCTGAGCACCCAGACCAATCCCAGTGTCATTTACAGTGTTCCCTGAGCACCCAGACCAATCCCAGCATCATTGACAGTGTTCCCTGAGCACCCAGACCAATCCCAGTGTCATTTACAGTGTTCCCTGAGCATCCTGACCAATCGCAGCATCATTGACAGTGTTCCCTGAGCACCCAGACCAATCCCAGCATCATTTACAGTGTTCCCTGAGCACCCTGGCCAACCCCAATGTCATTTACAGTGTTCCCTGAGCACCCTGACCAACCCTAGTGTCATTTACAGTGTTCCCTGGGCACCCTGACCAATCCCAGTGTGAATAACAGTGTTCCCTGAGCACCCTGACCAATCCCAGTGTAATTTACAGTGTTCCCTGAGCATCCTGACCAATCCCAGCATCATTTACAGTGTTCCCTGAGCATCCTGACCAACCCTAGTGTCATTTACAGTGTTCCCTGAGCACCCTGACCGATGCCAGCATTGTTTAACCTGAGCACCCTGTATCCAGTATTACTGCAGTGCATAGTAATGTAATCACCATGGGCAAGCAACTTAATCGCAATATATTGTAATATATTAGAGCAGTTACAGAAGTGAATGTATCTGTGTTTGTTAATCCTGTAGTCTGAATGAACTAGGACCCCATAGAGTATTTCTGTCCCTGGGTAACCTCTATTGTGTGTACGCATGTGTGTGTGTGTGTGTGTGTGTGTGTGTGAGTGTGTGTTGTTGTTGTTAATGCATTCTGTGTGCTGTGGCTGCTAAAATCATTTTTCTTCAAAGTATAATAAATCCCTTTTTCTGAAGATTCCCACTGCTGTTCAATGGACTGTGTTTGTTGCAGAGCATATGTGTGTGTTTGTGTGCGTGTGTGTGTCTGTGTTTGTGAATACAAATGGCATCTGTCCGACCCCAAAACATGTCTGGTTTTGAGGTTTGTGAGCTAAAACTCTTCAAAAGAGCCTCAGAATCCGAGACCCAGACACCGTCTGAGCACGCGCCAACCAGGGGTCAAAAGGTCACCACAGGATCAGGAGGGACAGCTGTTGTGCTAGTGGCGATAAAGCAAAAAAAAAAATACAGTATTGTGAGGTGGGGCCTCCACGGCTCAAGCTAGTTTGTCCAACACGTTCCACAGATGTTACAGCAGCTCTTCTGTGTGATCAGACCAGGCGGCTGCCCTTCACTGCTCACATGCATCATTGAGTCTTGGCCACCAATGACCCTGTCGCTGGTTCATCAGTTGTCCTTCTTTGGAGCACTGTTGGAAGGTTCCGACCACTTCACATGATTTGCTGTTTTGGAGATGCAATGATCCAGTTTTCTAGTCTTTACAGTTTGGTTCTTGTCAAAGTGTCTCAGATCTTTAAACTCATCCATTTTTCAGCTTCCAGCATATCAACTCCACTGCCTAATATCTCCCACCCCTCAACAGGAGCCACTGTCACCAGACCATCAGTGTTATTTTAACTGCAGGGGGTGAAATGGTGAGGCTGATGGGTGTATTAGAAAAATATCCCAGTCTTTTGAGCCTCTGTGTCCATTTCATAAGCCCGTCCCCTCTTCAGCTGCTTTAATTCAACGGGCCGCACCCAGATGTTTAGTGTTCATTGTCTATTATTGACTGTAAAAAGAGGGTAAATGAGAAACACTCTTTATTTTTCCATCCCCTGTTTCACACAGTATTACAGTGTAAACCTTTACACCTTTAGTAGCTCACAGTTCAGGGAATTTTACTCCAACGATTGGCACCATGTTGCCTGTCTGCCCAAAAGCAGGGCCAGGATTCCCAGGAGTCAGTGGTGGTCAGTGATGGGTCATTTGTAGTTTGTGGTTTAGAGGAAAAAATGACTGTCTCCTGTTGGAGGACCATTAGTGTGTTTAGGGAATACACTGCTGCCCTTCCAACCTCCTTTAGGAGCCATTAGGAGGAAAGATCTGTCAATGCTTTCTTTTCAAAGCCACATCTTCTCTTTTTTACATGCTGTGTGTTGTGGTTTTTGCTGTATTCTGTGTAATTTGACTTCCATTTATTATGAAGCAATACTAAAAGAATGACTCAGCAAATGTACACACTCAAATGGCATCCAGTTGCTTAAATGAAAGATCTTTAAATTGCCTTTGCCATCCAAGACTGGATTTGAAGAGTGGAATAAAATGTGCACCCTTGAGATCGCATTTGTGTGAAACATTGAAAGAGGGGTATTCGACACAATATTTACATTTACGGCATTTATCAGACACTTTTATCCAAAGCGACTTCCATTCTCTACCTACAGGGGGCATTCTCTGGAGCAACTTGGGGTTAAGGGTCTTGCTCAGGGACCCAGTGGTGGTGCTTTAGGTAGGATTCGAACCCATGACCTCTTGGTCTGGGGGCAAGTGTCCTACCCACTGAGCTACCTCCACCCCATGCAGGAGTGATTTGAGTCAGTATTAGCTGAATTGTTTGAGTGAGGGTTGCCTGAGTTATTCGGGTCTGGTTTAGTTGAGTTACTGTAGCTGTTTGAGAGTTGAGTTATTTAAATCCGGGCCAGTTTATTTCTTTAAGTTGTTTAATAGTTGAGTTATTTGATTAGAATTCTATCAGGTCTGTTTACTTGAGTCAGGATTATTTATTGGATTTAATTGTCTGTTAGGGTTTATGCTGTTAGGTTTTATTGTTTGAATTGTTTTTAGTTAGGTTGTTTGAAGGAGGGTTGGGTTATTTTAGTCAGGGGTAGTTGAGTTGATTTATTTGGTATTCAATGACTCTGAATTTGTTGAAAGTTGTTTGGCAGTTGAGTTAAATGAGTCAGGATTAGTTAAGTTATTTCAGTCGAGTTATTTAAGTTGTATTTGTTTGATAGAGAGTTTTTAATGTTATGTTACAGTGAGTTATTTGAGTTATTTAGGTTGTGTGAAGTTAAGTAAACTGTATTTGAGTCTGTTTCGTTGCGACTGTTGTTGTTTCAGTAAGAAAGGACAGAAGGTCGAAAGGAGGAACAACTGATTACAGCACTGACTAACCAAAGCACTTAGCAGCTATAGACATCAGCCAAACACGCTTTTGTGTGTGTGTGAGAATGTGGGGCTGGTAATACAATCTCCTTTCAATAAGATATTGTAAGGATGTTTGTTTTTGGACTGTGCAATTAAGTATTTGTGATGGTCCTCTGAGAATGATATTGAGTTGTACATAATTGACTCCATGTGGCGCAACAAAATGAACACAGATCAAACCTGCGCTCGAGTGAGAGAGAGTGTGAGAGAGGGGGATCAGCCCTGATTGTTTTTCTATCAGTAAGTCTATCGCTCTCTGACAGGTGAGTGGCGTCTCTAATGGAGAAATATGCTGGGACCTGTCGGGTCTTTTAACACTAACACGAGAACTCACGACACACCTCAGCTGTCACTATCGACCCTGTTTGGACTTGGATTGGAAAGGAACAGCTTTTCTCTGGGCTTGGATGGCGAGGCTGAGAAACGCAGCCTTTGCTGTGCATTTTCACCAAAGCGTGAACCCAAATACACAATTGGAAGCGTGTGTGTTTGTGTAAATGCAAACCAACCATAGAAGAACTGGAACTCATCACACTTGTAAAGTTTATTGCAGCAAATCCACCAAGAGCTTCTACCAAGAGATTCTCACACGTTTAGCACAAAATCTTGAAATGTGTGGGCTTTGTATCGATATGTAGTATTAATATAATCAGCTGGGTTTTTCTGGACGTTAGATTCGGGCTAAATCTGTTTTTCCACATTGCAGGGAAAAACAGATTTTCAGGAAATAATCCTTTTTTGATAGTGTCCCAAATTTAAAGCACGTCTTTATTTATTTTTGAGATACTGAAGATTTGGAAACATGGTGTTGGCATTTGTTTTTGCCTTAAAATAAATATAGCATGCAAACAGTATTCCACATAGTATTTACTACCACAGTAAATTGAAAAGAAAAACGGTATTAAAGAGTAATAAACACGAAGCTTAAAACCCCCAAATTTACTCCTGCTCCTTTGATTTCATGATCTTAGAAACAAGAGTATGATTTATCAAAATTTGTAACCTTTTCAAAGCTTTCATTTTAAGGTCAATATAACTTATTAGGCCACCCCCACTCATTACACCTCAGAAACGAATAAAGATACAGGCCTAAATCTCATGCCTCTGTTGGGCACACATTACATTTTTATCCTGAAAATTTAAAACAGATCTGAGGTTGACGGACAGGAGGGTAATTTGGTCCTCCTGAAAAGCTGTTGTTTTTTTTTTATCGTTTTTTTACTGGAGTCATTATTTTACCAGAGCTACAGAACTTTTACATGATTGTGACTTTAGGCTACTGAACCCACCTCTGACCCCTAGAGCAGACGTTCCACTGCTGCTTCAAACGCAATGGGAACATTTGCTCCCTCGTTCTCTCTGGACCGTGGACGAGTTTGGGAGGAGAACCAACCCTCCTAAAAATACCGAAGGGGGTCAGAATATTTCACTCCAGATCAAACGGCTGACGGCTCTAATCAGAGTGATTTTAGTGTTTGCTTTTGATGGAACGTTGCGACTGATTGATGCCGGTTTATTGAATTTGTCTTGTTCGTCTGGAGCGCGTGCAGTCCGCTGTCGGATTTCTCCGGAAATTAAAAGTGAATTTCAGCAACTAGAGAGAAAGTTCCATATGGATGGCACATGTCATGTGATGTTGTGTCTATTATTAATAAATGTTAGCGATGCATCAGCAAGAAATGATATTAAAGGAAACTTTGAGGGGTGTGTGTGCACACGTGAGTGCAGAGTCATATTAATGGAAAATGTGAGTGTTGGAAGGTGTGTGTGCTTGCATGAATGCCTGTATGTGTGTGTGTTTGAGCGTTTGTGTATGTGCGTCAACACATGCGCATTAATGTGTTGACCTATGAAGGAACGTTTGGTTTGTGTGTGTGTATGTGCGTGCGTGTGTGTGTGATGGAGCTCATTACCAATGGATGGTTCTGATTGGACACATCACTCTGTCCTAACACACTCATTCGCCTTCATCCCTCCATCACTGGCTCTCCTTGGCTCGCTGTCTGATGGATGGATGGATGGATGGTTGTGTTGGTTTAAGTGTGTGTCACTCAGGCTGGAGAACAGATGTGTGCACTCTCTCTCCTTCTATCTCTCTCTCTCTCTGTGTTTGATGTGGTTTGTGGTTTGTTCTAAATTGGAGCTGTGTAAAGACGCACACTACTCTCAGCACCGAGCAGCAAACCAGGAACAAAGTGAGGGAGCGAAAAAAAAGAGAGAAAGAGAATCAGAAAGAAAAGAACGAGGGAGCAGGTGGAGGAGAGAAGCTGCCAAATTACTGACAGGTGCGGAACAGTCTGCGACCCTGGCTTTCCTTCTGTTCTCACACTAAAGAATTAGGAATAGAATCTTTCTTCATCGCTATTGTTTATCTCTGCATTGTTCTGTATTATGTCGATTAGTATGAATGTTATCTTGCTTTCCAGATAACTGATCTTTTACTTGGCACGAATGTTAGCTAACCATCTTGAGAATGACCTGATTATTGTTTAAAATGAATTATAATTAGCTATATAGAAAACTGACCCGTTTGATTAGCATGAATGTTATCTAGCTATCCAGAAAAATAATTTCATTGATTAGCATGAATGTTAGCTAACAATCTAGAAAATGACCTTATTAATTAGCATAGTTAGCTAACAATCAAGAAAATGACCTTATTAATTAACATGATTTATAACTAGCGATCTAGAATAGTGGCCTGATTGATAGGCATGAATATTAACTAGCTGTCAAGTAAACTTACCTTTTTGATTAAAATGAATGGTATCTATCTATCTAGAAAACTGACCTTAATAGCATGAATGCTAGCTAAAATGGCTCTAGTAGTGATGCAGTTGATTTACATGAATGTTAGCTAGAAAGTGGGCATGACTGATTATAATGAATGCTAGCTAATTGGCAAGCAAACTGACTTGATTAATTGAAATAAATGTTTTCTAGCTATCTAGAAAAAACTAGCATGTATTTTCACTAGCTACATATGGACCTTCATATGTGGTGGTTCAGCGCAGCGAGATTTCAACAACTGCTTTACACACAAACTGAATCTCATCTTTATTTTGTTTGAGATAAGTCTTATCTGTGTGTGTGTGTGTGTGTGTGTGTGTGTGTGTGTGTGTGTACGTGTGTGCATGAAACTGGCTTTGAACAGTCTCTGTCAAGTTTCGTCCTCTCTGGCCCTTCAAAAGAGAGAGAGACAGACAAAGAGAGAAAGAGAGAGTGAGAAAAAGAAAGAAAGAAAGAAAGAGAATGAGAGAGAGCAAGAGAAAAGAGAGGGAGAGAAAGGGTGAGAGAGAAAGAAAGAAAGAAAGAGAATGAGCGAGAGAGGGAGAGAAAGGGTGAAAGAGAGAGAGAGAGAGAAAGAAAGAGAATGTGTGTGTGTGTGTGTGTGTGAGAGAGAGAGAGAGAGAGAGAGTGGAGTAATGAAGCCATTAAAAACTGCCTTCAAAAAACATCACCAGAACGCCCAGCTATCCTTGAACATGTTCCAGCAATGTGTGTGTGTGTGTGTGTGTGTGTGTGTGTGTGTGTGTGTGTGTGTGTGTGTGTGTGTGTGTTTCTTTATGAAAGACCCAGATGGTGTGTGTTTCAGGTTTGTTCTTTAAAGCCAGGTTGAGGAATGCCACAACGGTGTGAAATTGCCAAACTCTGTGTGAGTGTGGGTGTGTGTATTGTGTGTGTGAGAGTGTGGGTGTGTGTATCAGCATGTGTTTGAGGGAAAGAGCCTTTCTAAGAAGCACAGATCCATAAATAAACTTAAATGTACTGAACTCCTTTGGGATGGGTTGGATTGCTGTACCTCCACCAAACTCCTTTGGGATGAGTTGGAGTGGTGGTGCTCCACTGAGCTCCTTTGGGATGAGTTGGAGTGATGGAGCTCCACTGAGCTCCTTTACATTTACATTTACGGCATTTAGTAGACGCTTTTATCCAAAGCGACTTCCATTCCCTAACTACAGGGGGCAGTCTCCCTGGAGCAACTTGGGGTTAAGGGTCTTGCTCAGTGACCCAGTGGTGGTGCTGGAGGTAGGATTCGAACCTGTGACCTCTTGGTCCGGAGGCAAATATCCTACCCACTGAGCTACCGCCACCCCTTTGGGATGAGTTGGAGTGGTGGAGCTCCGCTGAGCTCCTTGGGGATGAGTTGGATTGCTGTACCTTCTCTGAGCTCCTTTGGGGTGAGTTGGAGTGATGGAGCTCCACTGAACTCCTCTGGGATTAGTTGGAACTGGTTACTCCAATCATGTTCGACATAATCACAGCTTGTGAAGGTCAGTGTTAAGGTCATGTATGGATCAGGATGGTTACATTACACCCTAATCCATTTAAGACCTGTGTGTTTGTGTGTGTGTGTGTGTGTGTGTGTGTGTGGCTGGGTGTTAGAATAATATTTTTGGAATATTAATTTCCCCAGTTTAGAACTAAAGGCCTGGTGACTCACTATAAAAGAATGAGAGAGAGAGATGGGGGTGGGTAGAGAAGGAGAGAGAGCGCAGGACAGAGAGAAGAGGGGAGAAACAAAGAGGGAGAGGCTAAATAAAGATGTGCACTAAATAAAGTGAGAACGATGAAGAAAAGTCGTGAAAGAGAGGAAAAAGAGAGAGCAGTACAGAGAAAGAAATGTTGGGAGAGAGAGATTGAGTGATCGGGATGGGGAGAAATAGAGAGAGAAAGAAATGCAAAAAGAGAGGGGAACATAGAGAGAGATGGAAATAGAGAGAAAGCGAAGCGCACATAGAGACAGATTGATTTAGAGAGGAGGGAAGGGGCAGACAGAGATAAAAAGATAGGGAGAGGTAGAGATAGAGGAAGGGGGCAGGAAAGAGATGAGGACAGATAGAGACGGGAAAGGAGAGAGAGAGAAGGGATGAAAGAAATTGATACAGAGAGGAAGGAAAGGGAAAGAGATAGAGATAAACAGATATATAGAGAGGGGAAGGAGAGAGAGAAAGAGAAAGACAGATGGAGAGAAAGGGACATAGATAAAGAGATAGAGGGTATAAGGAGAAGGAGAGAGAGAGAGAGAAAAGGGCAGATAGACAGAGAGAGGGAGAAGGAGAGAGAAAGAGAGATATAGATAGAGAGATAGAGAGGAAAGCCCAGTACACTGTCTCAAAGCCGTTCACTAAACGTGCCAGGACTTTTATTTGAAGTCGTCTCAGTTTGCATACTATGCACGCACACATGTGTGTACACACACA
>JBBPDC010051007.1:0-11396 GCA_037974485.1 Hemigrammopetersius urotaenia
GTCCCATTACTTTTGTCCATATTAAATACCTCAGCGCTGGTGTTCAAGGGCGGACTGGCGATCTGTGCGTTCTGCAAAAAGGCCCAAGATGCCGCCGAGATGCGCAGATCCAACCTGATAAAGAAAGTCCCAGTCCGCCGCTGCGTGCGTTACTGCGGTGAAAGCACCAACTTTCAAAATAAAAGGATTTTAAAAACCTGCGTTAACACGCGATAAAATAATTGTCAGCGTTAAGTAAATAATGCTAAATATAATCCCAGCCCTAATTTGAATATATAAATATATACATATATAAATTACACAGTCTCACAAGAAAGCGGAGGATTTTTGCAGTTTCCGCGTTATTGTGGGGATTTCTGCATACAATCATCAGTTACTTTCTCAGAAAAGACTGTTAAACTGAATCCGCTGATTCGTGTAAAAGTGGGGGGGTTACTGTATATATAAAATAATCAGGGCATCTATATGAAGACTAAACTACACTAAACTTAATCATGATTTCATCCTGGACCTATAAACATTCAAACGCTCTTAAACTCTTAAGAATGCATCTCTTCCCAGGGGACTGGTAGAAGCAGTTAGCTTAGCTGCTAGGCTAGCGCAGCTAATGCTTCACAGAGCTCCTTCTTCCGTCCTCTGGGATTCATGCCAGCCCCGTCCACACTGTAGCTCGCTTTCTACTCTTCCCCTCACTGCATTTGTGCCCTTCAGACTGTATGAAGTGCCTTTCCTTTCCAAAAAGGTTTACCTAAATGAAGAGCACAACTTGTCTTACTGTAAAATCACTAGATATGAAGGCAATGTGTACCCGAAAAAAGAAAAAAAAAAGAAAAGAAAAGGGCATGCTTTGCGCTAAACCGTACTTCCTCGCCAAATGAGCGACAAATCGCCCTCATTAACAAACCCATACTGAAGGAAGAACCAAATATAAACTGGCAAAACTGACACTTCTGGCTTTGTTTGCATAGCGCAGAAAAAAAGAGCCATTATCGACTACAGACTAGAACAGTCACAATGATTTATTGTGGACTAAAGGATTTTTTTTTTTTTTTTTTTTTTTTAAAAGACTGAATAGACTCTGAAACAGAATACAGCATTCTTGGAGTAATGTCACCCTTTAAATGGGAGGAGCTTACTCCTGGTCCCTGGAGAGTTCCACACCTGGCTCTAATCTGGTCCCTGAAGGTCCCTGAAAAAGATTTCTTTGACTTACATTGTTCCTCTCTAGGGCTTATGTATTGTTGGGTGAGGCGTTGGCTAGTTATTATTTGGACAGTTGTTGTATAGATGCTCTGACTGCAGTATCTCGGTTAAATAGCTGACTCAGATTCAAGCTGTTTTTCAGGTACGAAACAGTTGTGGACTTCTTGAGCACTGATGTACGTCGCTCTGGATAAGAGCATCAGCTAAATGCCGTAAATGTAAATGTAAATGAAGGCCTTCATTACCTTTATCAGGTGTGTTAGATTAGGGCTGGAGCAAAACACAAGGTGGTCCATGGTCCAGGACCCCTGATTCGGAGACATTACTGAAAGAATCTATAGCAAAATAACTTTCAATGACTGTATCCTATTGGTAACCTGCTACTGATGCCTTAAAGACTACTGGACGTCTACACGCACAGAAAGGTTAGATATATAGACAAGGCATTTATTTATAAACTGGTCTGCACTTTAATAATAAACTACTTCTAAAGAAGTACTGTCAGAGGAGTGCAAACTCAAAGAAATTTCCCCAATTGATTAATTTTAACAGCAAGCTACCATTTATAGTGCATAAAATCTGGTTAAAATTACTTTATTAATAAAAAGTAAAATTTTCAACCCAGTTCCACTATTTACTAGAGGTGGGCGATTTATCGATTAATTGGAATTTGCCGTTCAGGACGATGTGTTTTTACACGTGATGCGCCATTCTACACGGGTAAATTAGCGCGGCGCACCCAAACACTGTAGCAGTGAAAGGTCTTGCTATATCTGTAATATGGAACTGGTTCAGTTTTGTGCCGTCAGACACGGACCAAACAGTCCAGCCACTCTCTGCAGTCAGGGCTCCAGATGGCGACTAAAATGGCCGCCAATAAAACTAGATTGTTTATTTTGTGCCTAGTTTTTTGCATTTCAGTCACCAATGGCGATCATCTCTCACAACCAAGAGGAATTAAAATAAAAGTAGAAGAAAAGTCTCATAATGGGCAGACACGCTCAACCCAAGCCTACCATTTGTAATACACTGGTTGGATTTGGGAATGTTGGCTCTCTTTAATGAGTCGGATCATCAGATCACTAAGATTCGGCTCTTTTGGCTCTTAAACGCACAGACAGACAGAGAGAGAGAGAGACGCCACATTCCCTGTGTTCCCAGTTCACACGATACAGCAGCGTATGGCCGAAGCGGCGTGTAGAGTAATACAGGTAGACTTGTTTTTCTGATGAAAACGCAATAAAATTCAGTGACAAATACAAAAACATTATGTCTGTGGTCAGTCTAGCAATATTCTATGTCTGTGCCCAAATTTAGTCAAAGAACCGACTAGAGTTTTCTAAAATATATGAAAATATATACAAAAAATAAACAAGTTTTACTTTTAAAAACGTGTATATACCACATTTGACAGATTATGGCTCCTTAAAAATGATTTGGCTCCCAAAAATTTTGTGCTTAGGGGCCAATGACTCCCAAGGTTTTTATTTTGTCTGGAGCCCTTTAATTATTTAATTTTTTTTACTTTAAGGTTAAAGTTAAAACTTGTTTGGAACCATTTGTCATCTGTAGTTTGATTTTGAGGAGGGGAGGGGAAAAAATAGATTTATTGTGAAAAAATATTTTATAGTGAAATTTTATTTCTAGGCCCTATCGTCCAGCTCTATTACTTACTATAATTTACTTTTTTTTTACTATTAAATTTTACATAAACCAGTAACTAGGTCAGTCATCGGTGTAACGGTGCCTGAATTTGACTTTTCTGACACAGTACAGGCAGCTCTTTCCAGTCTTCATATCGAGCAGTTCAGGCGGCCAGACTGATCAGTACGGGTCTTCAAAGAAAGCTCTTCGGCCTTCGGACCGAGTTTCAGTCATGAGAGACTAGCGAGTCTCTCGGGTACATGTGGCCCCCACACTATTATTTTTATGACTAAAGTATTAAGACAAGCCTTTGCCCCTCCCCCTTTTCTCCATGCTAGTCCCCTGGCCAGTCGGCCTCTCCTTGTCATCCCCGGCTCACGGGCCAAGTCTTCCCCAGATACTGGGCTTTTGTAAGCTTCCCTCCTCTTTTGGCCTGACCTTTGACCTGCAGCTGGCTGCTCCCTTCCTGTTTCCTGTTTTCCATGATAAAACAGCCAGGCCAACAAGAGAGAGAGAGAGAGAAAGAGAAAGAGAGAGGGAGAGGGAGAGGGAGGTCTATTGCCCACTGCAGACAATCAAACAGCCCTTTAGCCTAGGAACTACCACCTACAGTACTGCAATAAAGTCTCAGGCAACTGAGAAAACTACAGTTAAGAGCAGTTTATCTGGGCATATTGCAATAAACAATACCGTAAACAGTACTTTTACTAATATCAATGTGTTGCCTTAACCATTTGCAGAGCCCTCCTTCTGAAAACCCAGCATTACCTGCAGTTACCACCAAAAAAACTGGCTGGACTCAATCGATACGGCATTAAATTAAATCAGGAGCAGCTAATCGAATTTTTCAAATCCAGGCAACGGCTGGAGGCTTCGAGGAGAAAGCTAGAAACCAAGTCTGTGTTCATTTAACCAGCTCATAACCTGCTTTTCCTCTTATGATGCTGCAGCTTTCTAGTTTGTTTTCACTTTATTTTAATGTTAACTTTTGAAAAGCAGAAAGAAACAAGTGAAACAATATGCAGGTTTATGCAGTGGTGTATGTCTCTAGAGCCACACAGGTTTCTTGTTAAACGTTGCATTAAAAATAGTTGTGGAATGATGTACATTTGAGGAACGATGTACAAACAAGTGATATTCGGTACTTCTAATATCGGCCAATCAAGATGTGGCATTCCCTACATAAGAAGTTCCCATTGGTGAGTTAGACTTTACATCAGAGACTCCCAGAACTGGCCCTGGAAGCCCCCCCACACACACCCTAACCTACCTCACCTACTCCCCTGCCCTTATGCACCCTCTTCAGTCTAGTAAGGTGCTGGTACTGGGCTGATTTGTGGGATCAGGTGAAATGTGCAGAGCAGGAGGGGACTAGGAACTGGGTGACTGGGGCATAGTTGGGGAGAAACAGCCAGTGTGTGAAAGAAGATCAATTCCACTGCAATTTCACTGCTTGACACAGCGATTGCAACATGCTGGAGCAACCCTGATGCAACATGGGTACTGCTGATCTTTCATGTTTGGAGGATAATATCAGATGACTGCCTTGACTAACCAAAACACCCAGACAAGCCAAATAGACCCTATTATGCCCAGAAGCAGCATCTCCACTGAACAATCCTCAAACAGAAAAGCTCTTCTTTTCATGAAAATGCACCCAATTCATCAGCTAGGTTTCCTGGGTTTCCTCTTCAAAACAGTCATCACTTTATAAATTTAACTCTCCGGAACTGGCTTCACACCAGCCCTCGGTCAGGAAACAGCAGTGACAGCCGCCTCACGCCCCAGTGCATACACGCTCACACCGTAATGAAGCATCCGAGTCCGCTTACATCCATTAGCTTACTTTACGCCTTTCACCTCTGTACACCTTCCCTTCGCTGCAGTTTCTGACACTCTTAAGGCCGCTTCAGCCTGAAAGCCCTGACTTGCAGTAATCCCGGAGAGGAAATGAGAACGTGATATTTTGGTCCATTCCTGTTGTCCAGTTCTCTAAAAACTTCAGACTATTAAGTCCTGATTTCAGAGGAACCCCCCCCCCTTAAGGGAAACGTGAACAAACCATGTAGTTTTGCCGTGTCTTTAGGGCGAACAAGGAAGTGCGCGAATGTGCTATAGCTGTGTCTGCAAGTGCACTCAGGAGGCCATAAATAAACATGATACTGTGCTTTAAGTGTGCGGTTCTTTCTGTGGGGCCAGTGCAGAGCCGTGTGCAGGACAGCATGCAGACCAGGGCATTTGGGTGTTAATGCCTTCTACAGATTTCAACAACCTTATAAGATCATTACAGATCACACTGTGCAATAGGGCTGGGCGATTTGGCCTAAAATCAAAATCTCGATTAAATGAACATTTCAACTCGAATGAACGATTATTGTATTTATTTATTTATTTATTTATTTGCCCTCATAGTTCACTGACGAGTTGCTCAGTTGTCTCAGTGTTTGAGCTCTCCGTGCTCGACGTGTCGGCGGAATAACGTAACATAACGGAGCGGGGTCACGTGACTCCACACGCGGTAGTGTTTTTAAAGGGAGAGTAATCGAAATAATCGACCTGGAAAAATCTGATCGATTATAGGTTCTGAATGCCGATTCTGATTACTTTTCGATTAATATGCAGCTAATATACTTGGGTACAATGTGTGTGTAGATCGTGTGATGGGTATGACAAGAGGTATGCAAACTGTAAACATAAGCTACAACACAAGTTGGTATAGAAGAACAAAATACTGAAAATATATCACAGCACACTGCATTTTTTCGCCTACTCAGGTCATAACAGCACACTAAGGAACCTCCACTGGCTCCCCTGCTGCTCGTGTTAAGTTCAAATTCTTAGCACTTGCTTTCAAGGCCAAAAATGGACCACCCAAACATAACAGCATCAACAGATCAAACAATGGGTCACTTCTCATCCTCTCAGGGCTTCATGCACGGCCTCCGCTGCTCAAAAGAAGAGGGAGACCTGCGTCAAGACTCTTCTCAGTCTCGCCCCCAGTGGTGGAATGAACTCCCTCTTCTGATCAGATCGGCGGAGTCCTTCCCCTCTTCAAGCGTCGCCTGAAGACCCACCTCTTCAAGGAGCACCTCGGCGACTAACTACGTCCCTTTCCTACTGCTTACTTATAAAACAAACAAACAAAAACTCTTCCTTTCTCCTCTCGTGACTTCTCCATGGTTTATGTTGTTCTGGTGTTGTTTGGCAGGTGTTGGCTAGTTATTTGACAGGTGTTGTATAGGTGCACCGAATGTGCAGTATCTCTGTTAAATAGTTGACGTGGATTTAAGCTGTTTACAGGTTTAAGAAACAGTTGTGGACTTGAAAACTGATGGATAAGAGCGTCAGCCAAATGCCGTAAATGTAAATGTAGGACGGCCGTTTTACATTTCTGACACTGTCAGAAAATAATCGCAGGCTTGGTCTTAGTGTAAGAGAGGTTCGATGATGGCCGTTTTCACGATGAGGTGGAACCACTGTTTAGGAGCCACGACCACCACAATTGTTACACGACTGTTATCTTTTATCTGGGGTAGCCCAAAGTTATAGTGACTTCAAGGCCAAGGAGTCAAGGAGTTTGACTATGTAGAGTTCCATTTAACATAAAGATACATTCGCTTCTACTGAATCTCTGCTTATGTGGTGAGCATGCATCACAATTCAAGGTTACCGTATTTCCATCCACTGCTGCGACAGTCCTGGTAAATTACACGACTTGTTGATTTTCGAAGTGGTGATTCACACTAAACCTCTCGCTGTGGCTGTGTGGGAGCCTGTGTACTATCTGTCGCTAGAAACATTAAAACTAAGTGTTTGTGATGGGTCCAAATCAGCGTTTACAGGTCTTAGGCATTCTCTCATCAGACTTCTGTGATGATTTGTTGTACACTGGCTTTAAGGACACAAAATTGTCTTCTCACTAACCTGTAGCGACGTGTGACGAAGGCATTAAATTGTGTGTCTCGCCTAAAGGAAATTGGGCCAAACATTTAGGGCTCATATTTCAGAGTTTGAAGCTTATAGCCACCTTAAACAAAAGATTTGACCATAAAACCAGAGGGAAAACATTAAAAAAAAAAGTTCCACATAGAAACGTTACCTTATGGGTGTACGGTCACATCTCCACCATCAAAAGACTGAAACAGGGGAAATTAGTCAAAGATATTAAGATAGAAAACGATGTTTATACAAAAGAGAAATGGTAAAATACACTAGAACACCACCTCTGACTGTTGCATAACATTCAGGCAAAGAAGCTGAGCACATTCTCAGTCTCTCCTTTAGTCTGATGGGGCTGGGAGACTAACAGATACCAGGGGAGGTTTTTGGTTTGGCTGATCCCTAAAAGAAATGTATCCGAATGCATTCTGAAACACTGAAAGCAAGATTCTTGTTCAGCCGTTACATAACTCACAGTGGAAAATGAACTTGGCTGTGCACTCCATAAACCAGTCAAACCAAAGACGGTTGAAATGCATTACTGAACAAAGACGTCTTGAACTTACTTCAGCGGTTAAGGCTAAACGGTACGCCGACCACTTGACAGACATTTGCGATGCCCTCAGCCATTACTGTCCCGACCACAGTCTGAGAGAATGTACTAAATCAACCTTAAATCAGCCTCATTTTTTCCAACATTATTCTTCATATTTTTTTATTCATATTTGTCCTTGGTTTCAGTGATCACTGCCCAATTGCTTGCATTAAGAGGTTCCTGAAGACATTTTAAAGCATTATAATGAACAGGTCTGTTTTTTAAATGACCTGGACTTTAGTAATATTCAACCTCATTTTAATTTCCACCATTTCAGCCAAGTCTTTCTGACTGTAATCAACACAAACACACAACTTGTAAGAACTACAGGCTTAAAGAAATATCAAGTTTTGGGTTTTCCAAAGAAATATTTTCATTTATTAAAGCAAGAAACAAAGCATGGACTCTTGTTAGACAAATCGGGGATGAAACTCACTGGTTCAGAGGGAGCTCAGGAACAAATGCGCATCTCTCAATAAGACAGTTAACACTGGCTACGACCTCCACCCGATTTCTAGCTCATATTCAAACTTGGTCGAGTGTTAGAGAGCAGTAAACTCGAGTCCCTTTTCTCTGCTTCTCTTTATACCGCAGTAAACGATCATCAACTGATCGGAAAGTGTGCTTAACTTTTAACAAGGATTTTGCTGACACCGGTCACACATTTGATGAAATCTGTGGCACCTTCCTCGGGTGTTTGAGTGCACTCTGTCTCTTCAGACTTTTTAACTAACGTTTAACTATCAACCTGATTTTAATTTGTGAAAACAACCTGGATTCCCTTTCCCCTAAGACTTGCTGCCAAAATCATTTCACATTTTTAATCTTCAGTTCAGTTCCCAGTGTCCAGGAAACATCCAAACAATTCCAGTCAAATCTTAAAGCCATTATGTCTGGCTTAAATACTAGAACTTTTAGTAAGCAAACAACTTAAATCCCTTCCTCAGTTAAACTGCTCTGAACACTCGGTCTGACTTTTAGTAATAAGACCTATTATCCGCTATAAAATTATAACATTAGAAGGTGCAAAGTGTTGCCCTTTTCATTGATCAGTCAAAAAAAAATCTTTCAATACAGCTGATCATCTCCTGCGGAAAAGACTATGTAGTATTGGTTTTGATCTTAAAGCTCTTTCAAGCTTTTAGAGATACCTCCGCCTTTAGGAAGCTTTCAAATTTCTCTCCCATTATTAAAGGTGTCCCACAAGGCTCAATTTTAGGTCCAGTTTTATTCTCGATCGATATGCATTGTAAAAGAATGTATAAAGCATCTAAAGTGCGTCATGGTGTCTATTGACAAGAGTTCCACCCTGTGTGAATGCAGCAACTGAAAAAAGGTATAACTCCTTCGAAGGTTGCACCCAAAAAAGGGTTAAAAGGCAATAAACCTAAATTTATAAACCTGTTTTCCCCAGAGTTCATATTGATTTTAGTGTTTATTGCAAAGAGACCTACATTCAAAGTCACTGACTGGCACCTGGCTAGAAGGGAGACTTCTTTTTAAACACAACTGCATGCTTACTAAGGCAGAAACAATGCTTGCTTTTCAGTGTACAGCAGGAAAATGACAGTGAGGCAACTTCCCTCTCTCTACGTGATTGTGGTTGTGTTGTACAGAACCTCCTCAGTCTGCACCCTCAAGGATCTGGACCTGTAGTGTCCATAAGGCTCTCATGGTCCAGATACTAGTGTCTCACTCCCACTGTCCACATTTTACTGCCAGCTTTGATTCTGTTGGTAGTTTACTGTTTTTGCTGTGTTTTATTAATTACTTTTATTGTTTTATTCCAAGGCCTGGTTTATCACTGTTTCACTGTTTTATTTATTTTATTTTAATCCACATTTATCCTTTTCAGTTCCTTTGTTGTTATGTAATCCGCTGTAATACTTTATGTTGAAAATGAGGTTCACACTCGAACGCAGAACAAATACAAACGGAACAAATTTACACCAAATATGCATTCCGATGCAAAATAAACAATAAAAAAATCACTAAAATAAATATCTGATCATTGTACCAACGTGAGACAGACATCTACACTTTGATAGAGAAGTCTTCCTGTGTGTTCAGGTGTAAAAACCTTTGTGGTGGAGGAGTTGATTGTGTTCAGGCATGCCACTGTTTGACTTTCTGAATCTATAGCCTTTTCACTCTGGTTTCATCGTGACCTTGTGAATTGTGTTTCCAACTGTAGAAATTGCGACAGTTACTTGGTTGGAAATCTTTCTGTATCCAGGTCCATTATTGTGCTGCTGCAAAACTTCTCTAGAATGTCGCATGAGAGCTCTTTAGACTTGGCCACCATGATACTTTACAGTAATGTCACTTAGAAGTCTATGAGAACAGGTGCAATCTGACCAAGTAAAAGTAGGTCTTTTGAATGTTCATGAATCAGAATGCTGTTAAGCCTTTAAACAATATCGGAAAATTATTCGGGGGGTGTTTGTTGCAGCTACTATTTTGGACGTTTGTAAATGGCAGGTTCTCCAAAAGCTAAAACAGTCAGAAAAAGAGAAATGTGACTGAACCATCTGCATAGGCTTTTTTCTCTCCTCGCAATTTTGCGGGTAACACCGCGTGATAAAAGTAGCTGGGTATGCGACGTGAGCTTTCTTATCTTAAATCTTGAGTGTGTCTCATTATCTCTCTCTCTCTCTCTCTCTGAGGAGGAGGTCTGCTCTTCATTCAACTCAAATATGAATTCACAGAATGTGCCGTGTAACAGGATGTTGAGAGCACATGTGCAGTACAAGCGAAGCTCCTTCACCACAACAAACACTTTTGTGACAATTACACTGGAGTCTAAAGTGAAACAAAAAACGCACAGCATCATGTTCGCCACACAAAGGAGCCCTGAAAAGACAGTTACACCACAGGACTGTTAAATACGTCTACGTCCAAAAGCACATTTTATTATCTCCTGCTACATTTCCGTGTCGCTGCAAGTGATCCATTCATACGGAGCTCTGACGTACAAGATAAGATGAACTGATAGTCAAACTTAACGGAGAGACCTGATTGTTGAGGACAGATTTGTGGCACCCTGCGTACATTTATAGGAAAGGACGAGGCTCACATGGGCAAGACCATTGTCGTCTAAATTTAGCACCTGGCACAATGGTCCTCTTGAAATAGAGTACAAATGCATTAAACCAGGACACGAGCCTGTATTAAATACAGCATGGCTCAACCTAATGGAATTCAGGCTACATGGTACTGTCAAGTGATCATTTGCAACTTAAAAAGGACGGCTGTTGGCTACAAACAGCTGAACGACAAGGAAAAGAAGCTTAGAGAGCTGTGAGTCAGTGCTTTGGGTAGAATTGTGGACTGTAAGTGAACAAAAAACTACTCCAGATCCCTTAGAATCCAGGACTTAGGCGGTGTAATCTGCATCCTGCTGAAGGGCAACATGGCACGGGTCGCTGGTTCTGTGCCCTCGGGGCGGGGCAGGAGTCGCCCCTCTTCCCAGCCGTACTAAAGCAGGATCATGGAAAAGAGCAGAGAGACGAGGACCTCGATGCAAGGGTTTCCGATTAGTCGGAAGGGAACCGATCTGTTACTAAGAGAATTAACAGCTGAACTATAAAATGCACTTTGGCTTTTTCTTATTGCACATTCACAGACATTAGGTAAATAGTAAAAGAGAGGTATAATAAGACACTTTGTACTGCATGTACGGCCAAAAATCAAGATCAGCTATTCATAGTTAAAGGAAAATCTTGACATATTTAGTATTTAGACCCAAAGTAACACTGAGCATACCAAGGACATTCGCACCAGGGAGGACTACAAAGCCCAAGGACTTTTCACACCAAGCGTTTCACTCACATCAAAACAAAAAAGGTTTACCTGTTCTCTAACTAGTCATGCCTTCAAACCAACCAACAAAAGTTTGCACCGAGCACTTTTCAAAAATGTTAAGCCCTACTAGGGCTTGGGCGATTAATCGAAAAGTAATCGAAATCGACATTCAGAACCTATAATCGATCAAATTTTTCAAGGTCGATTATTT
>JBBPDC010051027.1:0-28773 GCA_037974485.1 Hemigrammopetersius urotaenia
TCCAGGGAGACTGTCCCCTGTAGTTAGGGAATGGAAGTCGCTTTGGATAAAAAGCGTCTGATAAATGCCATAAATGTAAATGTACAATCTTGTCCCTGATGTCCTTTAACAGACTTTGGGTCTTGCCCATGGTGGTGGAGTGGTTGGAATGGAAGAAACTGATTCTGTGGACAGGTGTGCTTCATACACAGGTTTAGATCAGGAGAGTCTGTAATTTATTGTAATCTGTGTACAACATGGGCACAATCTGTGGGAGCCAGAAGTCTGACTGAGTTGTAGGGGCTCAAATACTTATTGCACTCAATGACATGCAAATCAGAATACTTCTATGTAACCTGATTTTTTCCCCTTGATTTTTGGTTGATGTTCTGTCTCTCTCTACAAAAATTAAAAAACCTCATAATTAAGAGACATTTTTTGCAAGTCAGCAAACTTAAAAGTTCAGCAGGGGATCAAATAATTATTTCCCCCACAGTATCTCAAAGGCCTTCCTGCTGGTAGGTTTCTGTGAATATTTATGGTAATTCAGAATGCACTGCCTGGAAGCAAGTGTCCATGTATGGATTAAAGATAGCCACCAGTTTATGCTATTCAGATCAGAGTGTTCATGAAGCCCACCAGTTTTAGGTAAAGAGCTTGGCTGCCTCAAAAAAAGATTAATCGAAATCTGACCTGCTCACTCCTGGTCCTTATACTGCGTGCAAAAGTTGAAGTAAAGCAGCTGAAGTAATGCAAAGGCTGTTCGAATTAAGAGTCGCAGTTGGGAAAATTTTTTATCTTCTGTGGAACACACTTATAGATGCAAAACTTTTTATTTTTGAATTTATGAGGATAAAGTAATAATGTTAGCAAAATACTAAACCGTTTTTTATGCCATGCTAAACATTTAGTAATTTAATAAGTGAGAGTTGTTTTTGCGAGACCACAGGGCATTTGCGCCTTTGATTGTTGGAAACAAGTGTCCCAACTGACTGAACATGTGTTGCCAGTCAATCTGCCTTCAAAACCAGTAGAATAATGATAATATTAGAAGTCTGTTCTAGCACAGCACATTACTAGCTTGCTCTCCCAGAATAACCATGACATGAGCTGCACACTGCTTGCAAAATTCGAGAAAAGCTCTTAATAATTCCATGTACCCTGGATCTATGTATTGTACTAAAGGCTAGATCACAAAAATCCAAATGAGTATTAATGATTACTTAGATTTAGGTCAAATTATTAAAACAGGGGCCTTACTCCTATATTATACAACTAAGCCCCCCACAGACAGACAACAAAAATTCACATCTTGGTGTTTAAATAACCCTTGTGCCAGGATCATGAGACTGAGCAAGACTGATTTGTACATTGTGATAAAACAACAGTAAGTAATAAGCAAGATCACGTGATCTCTCTTTCTGTGTTATAATATACCCTGCTGATTCCAAAGAGTTTGTTTTTACTCTTTTGTTAACAGGCCTGCACCTCTTAAAAAGCTAATAAAATTCCACTCCTGTTGTGAAAAAAATGCAAATTATGAAAAAGTAAACTGATTTAATGACTATTGGTAGAGTTTACAAATTTAGCTGGGTTACAGTTTTAACAATGATAGAACAAAGCAAGTTTGCTGAAGACGGCTACCTGTTTAATATTGCAATATGCAAATTTTTCGAGCATTTAATTCCTACTTTATTACCAGGACAGCTAATATCAGCCAAAGTTTGCATAACTTTAATAAGCCTGCTGGCGAACAGAATCCCTCCTTTTATGTACATCCAACTTGGTTTTACGGATGGCTATAGTGTGTTATGGTAAATATTATCTATAGAACACTATTGGCTATAAAATAATCTCCTCTTTGATAAGTGTTGTACATGCTGAATGCATTATCAAGTGTTTGACACAGTTGATCATTCCCTGCAGCAAAATAGCCTGTTAGCTATTTGTTGGATGCTTATGTATGTATGGAAAAGGTTTCAGAATTATTTATTAGATTGAAGTGTGAAAGCAGGGAATGTGTCATCAGAATTCCTGGAGACAACCAAAGGGGTCATGCAGAGATCTATTCTCAGCCCCATCTTTTTTTTCTTAAATTATATACACACGATTGCTTTGATGTTAATTGGTTGTAATATTCATCTATATGCTGACATCACACATTATGGCTATTCAGAGCCTTAACACTACTTTAAAAATTTCCAATGCATGCTAATTCCTGCTAAACTTCTTGTTCTTCACCACAAGATTAACTACAGCAATATTTATACCATATAAGCAGGAATCCTGCCCATGTATCACATTACAAACATCCTTGCATTTGGCTTCATGTAAAATATTCTAGTATTACGATGTGCAAAGCTTGGATAAACATGATGAAAACACAAAAACCTTCATAAAAAGTTTCTTCAATAGCTTACAAGAATGGATTGAACAGAATATTTTTGTTTGTAATCATTTTATTCATAATAATGTTGGAATTAAAATGGTGTGTCTCTTTTTGACTGTCATGATGAGATTTTGTTTTTGCAAAGGCTTCCAAAGTAGCACACAAAGTAGCAGTCACCTAGGCTGTGAGCTGCGAAGCTCACTTTATCTGCATAGCTGAAGCAATTTTTTAGAACAGCAAAAAAAAAAAAGCTAAATATGGTGTCAAATATGTTCTTAACATATGTCTTTATTCTGTCTGCTTGCCACTCATTGAGTCCATGTTTTTCTCTAGTAAAATTTTATTTGGACGTGTTTACCATGCCACATGTTCACAATCGAAAACAATTGCATGTTATATGTAACGTTTAAAGTACTAAACATGCAGAGGAAAAAAGAAAAAGAAAGAAAACAGGTTTCTAATGAAATGCATAATTGCCAGCTCACCCGTGTGACTCCTGCGTACAAGACCAGGCTACCATTTGCCTCCAATACCAGCAAAGCATCAATGTCCTACCAAAGCAAAATACATTTTTATGATGAATACATTCAGAGAGTGCTTTAGTTGAATTAGTCTTCAAATAAAACTGTCATTAGATGCAAGTTCCAATTTTTTTTCAGTAGAAGAAAAATAGGAAACATATTTAATGGATATAACAAAGCTCTTAGTAAAACATCAGATATATTCTACTATTAACCTTTATGTCTCAGTCATTTTAAGTCTTTTATCCATCTAATTCATCCTGTTATGGCTTTGGTCTGCCAGTAAAAGGTCTTCCCAAATGGTCAGTTATTCTACCACAGGGGGGTTAAAAGAAGAGACACTTGTATTTATGAAAAAACCAAGTGAAAATGAAAACACAGATGTGTCCAAAACAATTACTACAATTATTAAAATAAGACTCCCAACAACCGTGCAGGACATGAATGTAAAGTAAAGCCAAGTCAAGTGGCCCCTTACAGCCACATGTGAACACACCACAGCACATAGTGTGAACAAGGTGAAATTCTTTCTCTGTAATTAGTCAAAGTGAAGCAGCACTTAGGAGTCTACATTTGCAAATTTGGGCAACATGGACAGAATCAGAAATGTTGAAAGAATTACAGCTGTAAAATCAGCAAAGGGCAGATAAAAGGAGAAATATACTAATACAGCAATGGACAGATATACGAACACTAGTTGTTTGTTTAAGTTACTGAATTATTAATAATTTGTATGTAGTATAGCAGCTCTGACTGGAAATTAAATGTATAAATGACTGGTCATTGTGTTTGCCCAGATATGTACACATTTCCAATTCATCTCAAATTTGCTACTATGGGTACCTTACCTCCAAATGAGCTGCATCTTTGGCAGGAATATTGGTAACAGATGCAAATATCAGTTGGTTAGTTTCATTGCCTTCAAGAAACTTCACACATCTGGGAAAGCCAGACAAGAGGGACAGAAAAATAAACGGGTTAAAATGTACTAAGAACCACTACAGTAATCAGTGTTCCAAGAGCACGTAAAAAAAAGTGTGTGTGACTGAATCTACGGCTCCTGATCCGTGTAAAACTGGCGGTTTACTGTACAGTCCCTGACAAAAGTCTTGTCTATTTTGTAGAAACACCTGCTATTAACCTGACTTTTAATTAATCAATTGGTGTTAGAAATAGCTCATATGAAAAGCTAAAACCCTCCCAAATGATGTTTAATGCATTGAAATGAATTAGTTTCACTGAAAAAAGATTTATCATTTAATCAAGACAGAAAGGTCAAATTTTGGCAAGACAAAAGTTTTGTCGCCTGTACAGAAATTGAACAAATTTACTGCAAATACAAAAATATGTCAGCAAATTAAGTAGTGGTGCTGTGAGATCCAAATGTAATATCTTGTATGACTTCCATGAGCTTGAAGGACTGCATCCATGCGGTTTGGCAAGGATTCATACAATCAGGAATAGCAAAGAAAGCAGTTTTGCATGAGTTCATCAATATTCTTTGGTTTCGTCTTCCATGCTTCCTGTTTCATCCTACCCCACACATGCTCAATGATGTTCATGTCTGGTGACTGGGCTGGCCAATCCTGGAGCATCTTGATCTTCTTCGCCTTGAGGAACTTTGATGTGGAGATGGAAGTATGTGATGGAGCACCATCCTGCTGCAGAATTTGGCCTCTTTTATGGTTGGTAAAAATAAAAGGTAGCTAAGATTTCTTGGTATTTCAGACTATTGATGTTGCCTTCCACCCAGCAGATCTCTCGCACACCCCCATACTGGATGTAACCCCAGACCATGATTTTTCCGGCACCAAACTTCACTGGGTGAATCTCGGATCCATGCGGGCTCCAGTAGGTCTCCTGCAATATTTGCGGCGATCTGAAAAATCCACCTTCTGCCACTTTTCCAGCGTCCATCCTTTTATATGGGCTTACCTTAATATTATCATTAAGGGAAATGTATTAAACTCAGTTTAAAATGAAATTAAAATGTTTTAGGAGCATATTTGGGGTATATTTAGTGTTCACACTATAAAAAGGCATTTCTAGGCATTTTTTTAAACAAAATCAACAGTGGTAAAAAAATATATATATATTGGTTTCATTGGTTAGATACCCTCCTGTTAACAGCATACTAACTTACATACTCTATTAAGATACATTGATTTAAAAATCTGTTCTATAGACATCAGGGGTGTTTTCGGGGGCTGTCAACTGGCACTACTCTCTGAGTGTTGGCTCTGTCACTAGGAGATCTTGATCTCTGGTGATGCCACGGCCATTTGCAACCAGGAGTCCGAGACAGCATAACTGATCTGGGTAGGATGGTCTTCAGTCCTCCCATATCGCTATGATGCTAGCCAATGTGGAGCATTGGCAGTTAGTGTGCTTCTCCATATATGTTGAGCTGTCCAATGTCATGGTGCTTTTCTTAACTCTTCACCCACCCAGTACACCAAACACAGAATACCATAAAACCCCTGCCAGATTTAGTCCAATGATGCTTCATTCACGGTTTCATTGTCAAATTCGAATATTCTCCACTTTGTAGGTGACAGGTCAGGACTGCAGGTACTACCAGTGTTTGTACCCTCTTCTTCTGCAGCAGTGCTTTTCTAATGTGTGAAGAAAGTGGTTTTGCATTGTCTTGTTAAAAAAAAAACATGGACGTCCTGGAAAAGATGTAATCTTGAAGGCACCACATGTTGGTCTAAAATGTATTTTTCTGTATTAATGCTGCCATCACAGAAGTATAAATTACTTTTGCCAAGGGCACTGACACAATGCCACGTCATGACAGACTCTGGTCTTTGGACTTGTTACTGATAACAGTCTGGATGATCCTTTTTGTCTTTGCGATCCTTTACGTTCTGAACCAGCTGGAAGGGTCTTATCGTACAAGCTGGTAGGCCCACTAAGAGTAATCAAGGCAGTACTGCTTTTGTACCAAATCATGATTACCGTCAATTGTTGTCATCGCCTGTTTAAAATCACATCATACTTTTTTTTTTTTACCTCATTACTAGCCCTAAATTGCCTCTATCCCACCTCTTTTTGGAACGTGTTGCAGGCCTGAAATGCAGGAATGGATATATAATAACCCATGTAATGAAACTGACCAGACAAAACATGAAAGATCTTTGGTTCCTACTGTCTGCAATGAAATAAGTTAAAGTAAATGTAAGAATTGCTGTTTTTCCTTGCATTTTCCATTCCGTACTATGGAGTTGCTATGAATAAAGGTGGAATCAGCTGCCTGTTTATGACATATTTGTAATATTTCTGATACAAAAGACCCTTTATTCTCAAACACTGAGTAAATAAATTATAACAGTTACTAACAGTTAATTAAACATTAAAATGCTAGTTCCTCTAAAACTAACCTTCATTTGGGCGATCAAAAGGATGTGTGTTGATCTGGGATGTAACAGGCAAGGCAGGATAATTGATCTGTTGACTAGTTACATATGTCAGATTTCTGCCCCATCCACTTAATCCTCTGAGTCAGTGTGGTGGTGTATGGAGAGATCAAACAGGCCGATAGATAGAAGGGTTGCAAAGTAATACATTTTTTATGTATCTTTGTCAATCCCTGCTGCTTGTGGCTGAAATTGCTAGAGAGTCTGCAATAATTGGCCCTGCGTCTCTAAGTATGATAGCTATGTTGAAACAATCTGTGCTGTTGAAAAGCACAGCCCTCTGTTCATAGTGAAATCTCATGAGTGCCCTCTAGCGTCTAATCTGCCTGTGAGGGACCTTGGAGCGGGAGCTCTCTCTTACTTATCTGCTGAATGCACTTTTGTTTTTGCTTCAAAATGACGGTACGAGGTCAAAGAAATACAGTTAAAATGACAATCCCAATCCATAAGACCTTGCTCGTTTCAGGGATCTGTTGAAACAATCAAGGCCATCTAAGTCTGGTCCTGGAGAAAGGGCAGTGCAAGTTTTAATGGTTCATACACATACTTTCCAGCCTTTCCAGTACTAGGTAAATAATGAAATGAAATCAGTTATACAATTTCTATCATCTTTGAATTTGATATACTGTATAATATCATTACTGTCTATCTAGGGCATGCCTGTGATGAGTGGATAAAGAAGGAACATTTATTTAGAATGTAGCTAAAAATGCTATAATGAAAAAGTGTCTTCAAACTGCTCTTCCGAGTGTAAGTGGATAGGAGGTTGGGAGCTTGGTCCCTGTCGATGCCACAGCTATAAATGATACACAGCTCTTTCAAAATTTTAGTCCAAAACACACTACAAATACTTAAAATAAATGTAACTAATGGATTTTCACGTACAATATACACTGTACGCGCAATTTAATGGACTGTAAAGTAATTTAACTTTATCACATAAGCACAGATTCACTGCATTCTTTCTTGCAAGTTTTGGAAACAACTTGTGTTGGTACCCTCCCTGCATGTTTTCAAAAATGCAAACAGTTTTGTCTTATTTGCTGGAGATAATTACAAACCTGTTGGTCCAACTCATCCCATTGTAGCTTAATGGGAGAAAGATATGGAGAAGTTTCGTTAAAGTAGCCTTAATGACTAAGCACCGCTGCACACAAACATACAAAACCAGCACGTCACAAAAGTAAAAAAATGAGGAGGGTATGTGCCTTTTCTATGCATGTGCAAGGGTTTCCCTAAAATATGTGGACACCTGACCATTACACCAACAGAGGCTTTTAATGGCATATCATTCAAATACATGGACTTTAATATGGTGTTGCCCCCACCCCCACTTTGCTGCTACATCAGTTTCCACTCTTCTCACGAATTTCCCCAAGATGTTGGAGTTTCTGTGGGAATTTGTTGTTTTTGAGGATAAGCTCTCATGTTCCATTCCAGTTCATCCCAAAGGTGTTGGATGGGGTCGAGGTCATGGCTCTAAGCGGGCCATTCAAGTTCTTCCACGCCGAACTCATCCAACCATGTTTTAATGGACCTTGCTTTGTGCACTGTGGCACAGTCATGCTGGAACGGAAAAGGTTCTTCCCAAAACTGTGTCCACAAATTTGGAAGTATGGCGTTGTCCAAAATGTCTTGGTATACTGAAGCATTAAGACTGCCCTTCACTGGAAGTAAACCCTGAAAAAACAGATGTGGCCCGATACTTTTGTCCACATAGCATGTGTGTCGGCATTACTGTTTGAAAGTCTTCCTGGCCTGTCTGTGTGTATTTCTCTCTTTGGTCTCTGGGAGCTGTAGAGAGCAGGGGAGGCTTTGTGTAAAAACAAGAAGAAGAGTAAACGGAGAAGGCGCAAATTCAGCTGCACGAGTTCAAAATGGACTGGTAAAATTAATCTCTCCATAATTAATATAGACATTAATATTAGTCATGGTTATTTATCTTAAGTATGTCTCTAACATAGAGCCCAGCAGGATGTTAAGACTTCAGCCTCTCCTGTTATGTAGTCCCGTTTAGATAGCAAGCGTTGCTAAGCTACCAGACTACAGGTTTTAGCCACATATTTGTGTTCATGTTTATTTTTGTTTATTACTTTTTAAGCCCTTTCCTCCTCCTGTGGTTTACTTAAGATACATATAAAATCCTTTTTTCCAGGTGTAACGCTATTGTAGCTACAGAAGTTACAGTAGTGGGGAAAAATAAGACTGAACTCAACAAAAAACTGATTTAACTCAGTGTTTTTTTTTACGTCTTGGCTCCTTTTTCTGTTCAGTCGTTTGTTAAGTGTAATAAACTTTTCAGTCAGTTCAGTCACAGTGTTTATGCAGTATAATTGGATAATGTGTAGTGAGTTACTGTCAGTGTCATGTTTCAGATAACATATTGGTGGACTGCAACATACAGTAGGAAAAAGGCCTAGGTGAAGATTTAAGGTCTTCCACCAAATGCAGCACTGTAAAAGTCAATGTCATCCACACATCTATATGAGTGTTAGTATTTCTTTATAGTAATGTTAATCCTCAGTCTTTCTGTCACAGGAGCCAGAACTGGTTGAGCTCTCCTGTTGTTCGGGACTCAGAGGTGACTCGAGCTGCACGAAGAAAAAGCTCTCACAAAAAGGTGGCATGTATCCTGACTGATATTAACCAGGTCTTTTAGAGTTCAACATGTGTCATTACTGGTGCCTAGTATACTGTATATACTTTATTATGTGCATTTTGATGAGTCAACTTATTTGTATAGTTTAACAAGAGTAGATTATTTTGGTCAAGCCAATTTTCCCATATTTTTATTTTCACCAATATTTGTAATGTCTCATGTTTCATGGTAGCAAAGTATATGTTTAATTGTAGACGTGATTAAAACATACACATTTTATGACAATGCTTAAACAGTGCTTCCCAAAAACTAGTTTGTTTTTTTTTTGTATATTTTCTCCTTAACTTTCTCTGATACAGCATAGCTAATACCTGAATAGTGATTGCAGTATTACAATCTTGACAGCTGGAGTTATTAGCCAAGAATATAAAATTAAATATCTAATAACCTCCCATTAAAATATAGTGTTTATTTCGGACTAAATTTCTTTTCCTCTCAGAAGGAAAATCTTTTTGGCCCTTTCGCTTGTTCTGGCATTATAACGCTGTCATCAAGCTTAGATTACTATTAAACCATTAGAGTGCTTATACTTATTTACTTATTATGCTTATTTTATACTTACTGGGCAGCCCCAGTTTTGTTTTTTATTCCTTAACTGTTTGTCCAGTCCCGCTTGCACAGGATGAGTCTCCATCAGCTTCAACTACTACTCCAGCTCGGGCTCTGTCGCGGCAAACCCCTGGCTCACTCTTCAAACAGTCCTGTAAGATTTCTTTCAAACATACTCCTGTCCATTCCCCCGACGATGCTGTTCTCTCACACAACATCCATTTCAAAGTTTAACAATACACTTGGCATACAAATTGATTCCAATCGTGATAGATATCATTTATAAGTAGAATGGAAATTTTCCTGACGCGTTGTCATTTTTTGCTGTGAAATAATGCCCCCATACACTACTCCCTGGGCGCTGCATCGCTGGGTGAAAGGGTTAATGCAGAGGAAGAATTTTCCACCGTTCACACTGTGTGTTGTGCTGTGCTGTGTCCTCGCGCCACTATTAGAGCCACTTTACTGTAATATCTATACATATAACAGATTTAGAACGAAATATTAACAGAGAGGCTCAAGTATTATTTTTATCAGTGTTTTGTTATTTAATTATTTATATTTTTAATATGTTAAGGCCATTGGTTGACCGGGAGGATACCAAAACGGACTCTGTCAGCTGTCTTTCTGTTGTGATTCGCAGTAAGGTGTGAGACAATGAAAATGTGTTGTTTTCAAAGCAAAATAGGAAAGATTAGAGCAGGAAAAGAAACCGTATATTCATTTTGTTTGGAAAATAATATTTCTAGGTTAAGTGTAACATGCTTTTGGATTAAACTGCCTATATCTTATCAGCACACCACAGCAGACGAACCGTAGTATGAAAATCATTTGCATGGTTATTGTGCCCATTTCAGAAATGTCATTTTCTTTTTCATCCATGCAATATAAAGTGTGTAATTTCTGCTTGTGTTTTTTTTTTCTCTCACTCTCTTGAATAGTCACCCCCAGAAGTGCACTGAAGAACCCAGATGTGTCAGCTATTTTAGGCACAGGGAGCAGGCCCTCCCGCTTTGTGAACACACCGCGCCCCAAAGGCAGCCTCAGTATGGTAAGTCACACCAGGTCATGATTTTATAGCTTAAAGTGAGAAGTGTAAATTGCCGACCTCATAACAATTTGATGGTTATTTTTTAAGAAACAATTTAAATCAATTTCAGATTGGGTTATGTCACTTTCCACTTGGTTGGAATTGTGTATTAAAAGTTTGATAAAGTTTTAATTTTATGTTGTGTTTAAAATGTATTTTGCCTGTATTTCCTGCATGCTTGTGCAATAAAACAATAATATTTGATAAATATTATATATGGAATAGTATTTTTTTCCAACGCCCATCATTAATTCAACACATTTATTTGGTAAATATCACAGATGTGCATAAACAATAACACATCCCACAATGATGCAATAAATTGTACTTGCATTTGTGATAAATTTAGAAATATGAGTAATGTTCACTTAAGCATAACCTCGACCAGTTAAATGAATTTTTGGTGCTCTTGATGGCTGTTTTAAACAGAACCTGGATGACAGTGATTGGACGAACAGTTTGTACCCCTCACCGCACTCCGGGCTGGTGGACACCAGCTTCACTGATGAGATAAATATGAGCGCCGTCATGCTGAAGGAAGAGGACCCAGGAGAGGCTGGTATATATCCACCCAAACACACTCAGTTTCTTCATATTTGTAATATATACATGTGTTTTTCTTTCTCTGTACAAGTAATCATTCTCTCCAAGTGTTACGTCTTGGGTTCAGGAATATGGAAAGGTGAGGTGATGAGATAGTGAGCAGCAAACAGACCAATAGTGAACGGAACAGTATTCACACAAGACTAGGGTGTATAAGGTTTATGTACAAGCTTTATATATACACTATGTACAGGGGATGCACAAGATATTTACAAGAATAATAGCCATGACCACAAACACAACATAAAGCAAATATAAATATATACAAACACACACAAGTAGTACTTACTGATACCGAAGTGGGGACAGACAACACCAAAGAAATAAAAATAACCAGAGTCCCTACTCCTACCTAACCCAAAACTAGCTACAAAACAAATGGTGTCTGCCTGAAAACCCACAATGTGCTAACAAACAAAAGTACTACAAGTGAAACAAAGAACTAACCAACTAACCAAAACCCCACTAAAGTGTCAACATAAAACAAAGTCAACAAAGGAGTAAAGGTAAGAACAAACTAAATATCACAAGTGAACGTTTTTCTCTAGAAGCTTCCTAGCACTGCAAGGTTTTTTTTCTCCCAGCTGTTCCCAGCCTTTTCAAACCCGGAGGGCAGGACATTCTGTGCTCTGTGTCCAATCCGGGGCTCCAGTCACGATCGGCGAATCAGCTTCCAGAATTGTCGAGACCAGCCAATCAGCCACCGAGAGTACTAAAACACCAGAAAGATAGCGAGAGAGGGAGAGGAGAAAAAAAAACCAATACGTGCTCTGGCACGTAACACTAAGCTTTTAAAGATTCTGACATTCTACTCCTGTTTTGTTTGTGAATGCTTGTTAACTTTTTTTTTTCTCTAGTAGTCCCAGTGCCCCATGCCCTAGTCACACAAATGTTTTTACTAGGGCTTGGAAAGTAACGCGTTAACGCATTGTTACACATTATTTGAAACAGACTTTTGCAGAGAACACTGTATCTACACCGGTATGCCCTGGTAGTACTCCACAACTCCAACAAACAGCTCTCTACTCGCCATTCACCCTGCAGCTAACGTTCTAGAGGAGGGTGACTGGTGAGAAGGACTCAAACTAACTACATAACAACATAAACACATGCTTAACACATAATAAATCCCTACTGCTACTAACACAAGCTACCCCGCCCAACGGTCACCTACCCCCAACCGCAAAGCCTCATGGGAGGTACAGTCCTGCCGTGCCAAAAACCAGCTGACATGTACAGTGCTCCCATTACTTTTGTCCATATAAGACGCCTGACCATTCCACCAAATGTAACTTTAATATCACTGCATTCAGATACAGAGAGTTTTTCAGTGACAGGCTGGACAAAACATGAATGCCCTGCAGTGGCAAATAGCTTTGGTTTATGTTTGACTTTATTACATTATTGTTAAAGTTGAGATTTACAGAAATATTTGAACTGTAACTGTGTTAAAGGGAACAAATTTGTTAAGTGTTTGCAAACCAGATGTTATTCCACTTTTGTTTATATTGTTCATATTTGTCTATTCCTTTGTTGATAAGAGTATTAAAAAGAGTATTTTTAGGATAGACTTAAACGTGGGATTAATCACGAGTTAACTATGGCAAACATGAGATTATTCACGATTAAATATTTTAATCCACTGACAGCTCTTGTTGTTACATTAATTGTCTCTTTCTGTTTCTCCCCACTCTCTTCTGTGTCTCTCTTGCTCCTTCACCCTCTGTCAGCCTCTGTGAGCCTGTTTCCAGAGTTTTTGCAGTCGTATCTGCGTCACTCGTCAAGTGCGGTGTTTGACCTATTGGAAGACTATGAAGCTATCTGTCAGGAAAAGGTACACAGCTTTCTTTAGACCCAGTGCCTCATGGCGATTGTTTATGCCTTCACTGTTGTAGCAAAACCTTCCAAATTCGTAACGTTATTGTAGAAATAAAATAACATTCTTAAATGTTTTGTTACTTTCTATACAGTAACAAAATGGAAAAACCTCAAAATGAAAATTGGATTAAAAATGATAACTTTACAGCATAAATGTTGACCTCTGGTCATGGGCCACTGGTAATTTCAGGGAAAAATAAATAAATAGAAAAGGCGAGCTTTTGAGGGAAAAAAAAGTTATAATAGTTTATCATTAAACACGAAGTCTGTGTGGTTCTGACACTAAAATGTCGTTTAGGTGAACACTCTGCAGAAGCTGGTCCTTTTCTCAGCTTCCAGTCAGCAAAAGTCCTCTAAAACCGCCAGCATCACCTGGCTACTGCAGCAGGAGATGGTCACTTGGAGACTCATCACTTCACTCTACAGGTTCACGCACACTCTCACAAGCCGTCATGCTATCTGAACAGGGACATTTACTCTGTTATTTGACCTTGTTTTTTCAAGGTATTCTCTCTTCCAATGTGACTCTCTCTCTCTTACTCTCTCTCAGGGACAGGATCCAGACTGCCATGGAGGATGGGCTTATGATGGATATAACTGTAAGCGATGTCTGACAGCAGACAGGGACATTTCTGTCTTTCTTTAACCTTTTCTGCATTGCGTTTTGCACCAAGGACTATAAGAACTGTTTGCATTTGAAAAAGATAGAAATAAATCGTAAAATTGTGTTGTAATACTGTTATAATGGTTTGTATCAGACTCCTAGTGAGAGTGAGAAGGCAATTATGGAACAGTATTTCCAGAGGGACAGTATGGTCCGACAGAGCCAGGTACACACTCGCGCATTCCTTGTACATTTATGCACATTTATTTTTTTTAATTACAGTAGCAGATTCAGTATTAAGCCTTATCCATGTACTTTCTCTCACTGTTTCTCCATGCAGCTGGTAGTGGATTGGCTGGAGAGCATTGCCAAAGATAAAATTGGTGATTTCTCTGATAATATAGAGTACTATGCAAAGTCTGTCTACTGGTGAGTAAACTTCTCTCCTTGTGAAGTAATACATGAGTTATCCCTCTGTTGATAATCCACTGTTCATTATCATTCAGGGCCCATAATGTGGTTTTTCCAAAAGAATACTAAAGAATGTTCCTGGAGCCTTTTTTAAGGATCTAAAACGCTCTTGAACTTCTGTAGATGTTCTGTGCCAGAACCTCTGAAGGAACAAGAGACTTTGGCAATGTCATGAGAAACAGAAGAGCTCTAAAACCCCTTGAGGACCATCAGAGTTCCTTATGAGTGAATTGCATTGCAAAAACTAGAAATGTTATGTAAAATAAAAAGTGCTGCAAACTGCATGGTTACATCATATTAGGAAGCAGGCAAAAATGCAATATCGCAAATAATCAAGACTGAAATTTCCTATTGTGTTACCTTGCGTTGTGGCCTGAAGATATTAATGTGCCTGTATCCACAAGGTTGTTCATGCTGGTTTTTAAGGAAAGGGAGGAGGAGGGTTCTGTGAGATTTCATTCAACAGGTGACAGCAATATACTGACTGAACAACACTTGTTCCCGATGTTGTTATAGCAGCCACTATTGTAGCCTTTCGTTAGGGATTTCTTGAGCCAGTTATTCAGTAAGGGTACAGTTAATCAATTATAACTTACTTCATCACCTCAGGATTTTAGTTGTCAAACTAACCCAATAAACAGGTTTGAGGATCTGAGCTCCCAATTTTGGCATTGCCCTCAAGAGGCTAGTAACCTACCCAGGAGACTAATCAAAAGTCTTCATACATTTTGTGCTGAGCAGTTTTCTTGTCCTCTGATTAGTGCTCCCACAACTTTAGCTAAAATGGTTGCATGGAGGTTTTTTTTTATATGTATAGGGTAAATTTTGCTAATGAGGTCATGTTTTGTGGTTTGGAAAAATGACAGCTTCTGAATGCTGAATATAGCTTCAAATACCAGTGTCTCAAAATAGCTGCACACTTACTTGTTTGGATAGTATAGTTGCTCAGTTAGATCAATTAAAAAAAGACTGTGTTAAAGGGGCGTATGTGTCTTTCTTGTGTTTGTGTCTACTTGTGTAGGGAAAACACTCTGCACACTCTGAAACTGAGGCGAGATCAGTCCAGTGCAGCTTTCAGCAGGCCGCTGGTGACAGAGCTGGACCCTGATGCCCCCATCAGGCAAAAGAGACCGCTGGCAGATCTGGACCGCGAGGATGATGCGCGGCTGCTCCGATTTCTCTTCACACTCATCCGTGCAGGAATGACAGACGAGGTGGGTGTGTGAGTGTGCCTTAATAGAACAAGTGGGCGTAATCATATACAATGTTTGTGTGGTTACATGGATTATACTGTTACTGTAGTATTATAATTTAATTGTATGACACATGTCAGGCCTGATTTGTTTTCTCTCACGTCTTTAAATTGCTCTCACGTCCCTTTAGGCTCAGAGGTTATGTAAGCGCTGTGGTCAGGCTTGGCGTGCTGCCACTTTGGAAGGGTGGAAGCTTTACCATGACCCAAACATCAACGGAGGTGAGGATGCCCACAAATTTTCAGGTTAAATAAACCCCACAAACGTAAGTGCAGTATTCAAGAGTTTATGTGAGTCTGTTTCATCTGGTCAAAATTATATTCAGTGAAATATTTATGAAAACAAAAGTTTCTTTACATTCTTTACACCTAAAATATACTTAAAACTAATAATGAACAATAGAAACTAAATCTTAATGACAGTTTTTCAGTTTAGATAGCAAAGTTAGCTGCCTTAACTCATAGTTGATGGCACTAATTAAAAGCAATCCAGCTTCAATTCATAAGTTTCATATTGTCCCATAACTTTTTTTCTTCAGTAATAGAAGCCATTAATCATATACTCATTAAAATGTCATGTTAAACGATAATATCTGAAAAAGTTCTTTGGAAAGCAATGCCCATATTCAAAATGTGATTACTACATTACAGGCTATTAAATACAATATCAATCAATGAATAAAACCCTATGACATGCAGCATGCAGATGAGATTGTACCCATTAGAATATTACACTTTTAAGTTCTTTCTTATCTTTATTCCCAGCCTGAGGATTTATAAGTGTGTGTGTGTGTGTGTGTGTGTGCGCGCGTGTGTGTGTGTGTGCGCGTGTGTGTGTGTGTGTGTGTGCGCGTGTGTGTGTGTGTGTGTGTGTGTGTGTGCGTGCGTGTGTGTGTGTGTAGGGGGTGCAGAGCTGCAGCCAGTGGAGGGGAATCCTCAGAGGTGTGTGTGGAAGGTGTGCTGTTGGAGAATGGCAGAGGAGGTATGGTCCAAACATTGAGCTCGGTAATCTCACAAATGTGTTTCTATTGCACTAAGCTCTCTTTATAATGAAGGGTTTAGACTATTTTAACATTACCAAATTGAAGTGCCACAAATCTGTTTTTTTGTCTTAATGTGACACTGTATCTGAGCAATGTTTACACATGGTGCTAAATCACATACATAACCAGTTCCTGGCCATGTTACCTTAATGCAGATGCTTATTTGATATCAAGTGCCCCCCCCAAACATTATCTATGTTATAATTACTGCTGACAGCTGTTTAGAACAAATTAACTTTGCAGTTGCTTTTGTTGCTTCTTAGATAGACAAACTCAAATGGGTTTCTCTATGTAGTTGTTTCCACCTTGGGTTCAATACACAGAAAAGACAATAAAAGACAAAATTATTTTGTTCTGAACAAAGGAGGATTTTTATTCTCACAAACCAGAGGGTCCCAATCTAAGGTCTTTATACTTCTAAGGTGATACATTCTCATTAGTTAAAAAATTGACATAAATCATCCATTCGCCACTTTGGCCGTCCTCTACTACCAGGTCACACTTTTCCCAGCTATACCACCATGGATAAAGGATTACCATTTTATATGGTTTACTTGTATAAGAACACAGATTTGAATGGTTCAACAAACAGCACACAGAATTAAAAATGAAAAATCATCCATACAAGGCAGTAAATAGTTTGAGAAAATAGGGGCTTCTGCATCCAAACAGTGTATCATATGTCTAACAAAAAGCCGTTTGGGACAGATTTCTGCTGGACATAAAGTGACCTATTTGAAGAGTTCATAGTTTTATGACTCAGACCTTGCCCCAAGGACTATGGAGCTATTTGGGATTCAGTCTTAGTTTGACATTCATGAGGCATATATATCATTCATGTGATGCTAATGATTTGAATGAGTGCATGTGGGTCAGTTCAAGGACGCTTGTTCACGCTGAAGAGATGCAATCTACCCATATAAATGTGTACCATCATGTTAAAATTATATTTGAAGCTTGCCATGTGAATCTAGTTTCAGCTTTGGTAAAATACAAGTAAAGGTAATTCCTCTGGAATGCTTTGTGGATCGGTTTGGATGAGTTAATGAGTGCTCACATGTTGTCAACTCTTTAACTGTGTTTTATGTGCAGGAGCAGTTTAACAGATATGAGAGAGCCATCTATGCTGCATTGAGTGGAAACCTACGACAGGTAGCTCTGCAAACACACCTGTTCTTCTATTTTATTGTTTTTTTTTCTTGTTTCATGCCTTTCTTTAATGTTTATTCTCGCTCTGTCCCCTTAGATCCTGCCTGTGTGTGAGACCTGGGAGGACACTATCTGGGCGTATTTTCGTGTGATGGTGGACTCTCTGTTAGAGCAGGAGCTCCGTTCCTCAGGAATGAGTCATGAAGACCTGGAGGAGCTGCCTAGAGAATACCTGGAGGCCAGGTAAGACACAGCTGCAATTTTGTTATCATGTATTTGTTTATTTTTGTGAACAATTTTGTTATAAACTTTTGAAAACATAGTTTTTTCCCCCCCCTATACTGTCAGCCGAGGTATATTTGCTTAGGTTTGTTACTTTGGTTCTGCACTGGATCTACAAGACTTATACTCAATCAGTCAGCACTGTGCAAATGAAATGGCATCAAATCATCACCCACTTGCCTCATACCGTGTTAACTTGTTTTTTGTTGTTTTTGTTTTTTTTTTATTATGTAGTGTAGTTTTGTCCATTTGTTTGTTTATTTATACCAGTTGTAAGCAACCAAACTGAATCCAAAATGAATGATTCTGTAGAGATCTCAGAGGCTATAGCCACTGGGAGGAATTAGGTAAATTCCTAAAGCTACTGTAAGTGTTATGTTTGATTGTTTAGTGCATTCACTTTCCTTTTTTATTGCCTTTCAGTTGGACAATGGAAAAAGTATTTGAGGAGCTTCAAGCAACAGAATCAAAGGTGAGTGTGCTGATGTGGATTTTACAACGCAGTACGGATGGGCAGTTTAACCATTTACATTTGTTTCCATCAATTTTACTCTTAGATATCTTCATGTTTTTTACCCTCCAATATGATTATAGTATAAATTATTTTGCTGTTGCTTATAAATGTATTTAATTGTGTGTTTGACAGGGGGTTCTGGAGGCAACCAAGGAGCACTACCATATTATACAGAAGTTTGTCATCCTTGGCGATTTGGATGGTAATCATGTGTGAATTGTGGATTGTGTGTTTGCAGCTCAGTGTTAGTCAGACCTAAAGTCTTTTAGTCTTTTAGGTTGACTTATATATTTACATTATGTCCATGGCCATAGGAAACATGACGCGTCATATCTGTCATTATACAAAATTCATGTTTAATCTTCAGCGTAATGACTTGTTTCTCACATAACAATGTGTTATGATGAATTTAGGGTCTTTTTTTTTATGCAGCAATTTATTCAAAAGAAAAAGTATGCTAATCAAGCATACATAATCTTCATTATTAAAATAAAAAGTCCCTAATGGCTGAGCTCCTGTATATCTGTCCTAGCATAATAGCTTATCCAGACCACTTTGCTCAGCTGCAACAGACTACTGCAAACTTTTATCATATGCCAAGTGTATTGAGGATATAGTTTGTAATTTTGTTATTTCATGTAGACCATGTCATTTTACCTCACCAGAATTTACATAGTTGATGCAATTATTAATATTTCAGACGTCTGGTTTGACCGTGTGTGTGTTTGTAGGTCTTCTGGAGGAGTTTAGTGATTGGTTGGGGAGAAGTCCGCCATTGCCGGTCCATCTGCTGCGCTTCATGACACATCTGGTGCTGTTCTACCGCAGTCTGGGCATGCAGCTGAAGGTGTGTATCTTACACACACACACACACACACACACACACACACACACACACACACACCTAGAGCTTATTTACATTTTTACGTCATGTGTCTTGGGAGGATCTGGTGACTATTTGAGTTGAGAGGGGGAAAAAAGCAACCAAGACACATTTGTGACAGATTGCTATCTGATTGCTCAGACACTTCAGGAGCTGGCTTGAAATGCACGAGAGGCACAGCTGGGCTGAATGTTAATGTAGCTGTTTCCTCAAACTGCATATGCAGTGTTTACTCCATCCCAGAAGAACTACCACCATAACATAAACAGAGCTCTGTCCTTAGTGCAATTAATCAGAGAGCAAAGCAAGTGCTGTATACTGCTGCTCCTGTGGTCTTTTAATCTGTAAGGGGCTATGTTCATATAAAAAAAACTCTGTAGGGCATACTTTTAGGAGAGTCAGGCATCAGCTTAGCATCTGTCTGACATAATCATTTGGTGGAAGAAAGAAATGAATAAAAAGCAACATGCTCATTTCTGACTGTCTAGCAGAAATGATTTATATGGCCAGGCGTAAACAGAGTGTGAATATACCTGGAGATTATACAGATATGTGACATATGAAATTCTGAGTGTAAATAAGTTATGAGGTAATGAAGTTGAGGTGTTTTCTACAGGAATATGTCTCTCTGTCTCGCCCTACAGGAGGAGGTGTGCATGGATGTTTTGAAGGCATATATTGCTTTGCTAGTTAAGGAGAAACAAGTGGAGCTGATTGCATTTTATGTCAGTCACCTGCCGGCGGACATGGCTGTTACCCAATACGCCCAATTCCTTGAGGAAGTAACGGAGACAGAGCAACGAAAACGCTGCCTGGAGCTGGCCAGCCAAGCCGGTGAGAAAACCTCAGGCATTTATAGATTCTTCACAGTTAGATTCATCCATTGAATTCATGCAACCATTCTGAAATGTATGCATATCTTAAGTTTATGTGTTTGTCCATGCGTTCATGCATCCATGTTTACCATCCATCCATCCACCTGTTTAATTATCCAGCTATTTATCCATCAGTCTATATATCTTCATATTCTTCTGTTCATCTGTCTGTGTATCCATCTAAAAATCCCCAATCCTCTGGTAAGCTGTGAAAAAGAGTATTTGTCTTGTTTGTGTGTTTTCTAGGTTTGGATGTGGCAGCGGTTACTAAGACTGTGGTAGAGGCCGTCAGGGAGAGAGACAGTGATGAATTTTCACATCATGACCTTACCCCTGCACTAGAGACTGGGACTACATTGGTACTGCAATCCTCATACTCTCTGAATCTGTGTCATTTAGAGGAAATAATTGTGGTTTTAAAGTTTGGTTAATTTCTGCTAGAAGTTATGTCCCCATAGATTTTGTTAAACCACAAAAAACTATAATAGCTTAGTTAAATTCAGGGCAGTAGATTTTATGCACAGCCAGCTGCAATTTAACACCTCATCTCTCCTTAGGAAATGTAATACAAATTCAACTCATCTAGGGTTAGGGTTAGGGTTAGTGTTCGAGAGCTAGGTGTGTACTTCACAGTGATTTGTTTATATGGATTTTAGGTCGACTCGCTTTTTACTATTTACATAGTAATGGAATTTTAACTATTTAGTTATGTCATCTGGGCATGCTTGCAAATTAATAGGCAGATATGTGTAAGTATATAAAATGATGAACTGTTTTCTTATAACTCAGTGGTGATTCTAATAGTTTTAGTTGCTCTTTTAATTCTCTCTCTTTTTTACCCTCTGTTTCACAAAATAGGAAGATCAGCAGAAGATTGATGTCATTGATTGGCTGGTGTTTGACCCTGGCCAGCGTGCCGAGGCTTTGAAGCAGAGTAACGCCATCATGCGTAAATTCTTGGGTGGGTAGAGCTTCAACACCTGAGAATAACAATATTTACTCTCAATATTTTATCTCTGCACACATAAGGCATATGATCAGCTTTGTCATCTGTGAAAATATTTTAGCATTACTTTGGTCGATGCTTGGTAACATGCATGGAATTCTTCTGGAAGCCATTTGACACCTACAACTTTATCCCCTGCTGTTCCATTATATCTTTATTGAAGTGTTTAGGTCCTGCCAGATTCATAAGGCCACACATGTTGTATCAGAAATACCATTTGTGATATCATGACTCAAAATGAGCCACAAACCTTAAAATAGTTCAGTTATTAGGCCTATTTTCATCAGTATGACTATTTTTTAGCATAGAACATTAACAGATTTGCATATATTACAGTATTTCCCCTTTGGTGGGATGTGTAGTGTGAATACAAGCTAATGACATTTTTCTGGCAAGCCAAATAAAGATGAAAGGAGGTAGATTTAAGCTGATTTGCTTGGATCTCCCAAGTCTGTGAGAATGATTAATTAATTCTTTAATTAATTCAGTCTTTCCTTTATTGACAATAGAATAAAAGTGTTTTGCAGTCATTTCATAAGACGTAATATACAAGATCTATACCCTTAAAGATTTTACAGAAGATACATTCTGAAAGCAAAGAGCTTGAATGTATCCTAGTAGCCTAAAACATATTTTCAGTGTGTCCATTATTTAACAGTAGTATTCCACTGGGAATTACAGTTTTTATGTCCGTTTCAGTACCTTTGTTCTTTAATTTTATCACTCTTTTCACAGTACTGTTTCTGATCTAGCATCTGATTCCTCTTTCTTTCAGCCTCTAAGAAGCATGATGCCGCCAAGATGGTCTTTGCCAAAGTTCCTGAAGATTCCATGAGGGAAATTTATCGTCAGTGGGAGGATCAAGGCATGAACGCTGCCCTTCCGGCTGAGGAGGAGAACGCCATTCGTGAACATCTCTGTATCCGAGCCTACCTGGTGAGAAGGCCTCTCTCTCTCCTTACCAACAGGTTTTTCAGCATCAACAAAATCCATTAATTCCTACGATGATGTCCTTCTGACAGTTATACACTGTAGGAAGTGTAGAATATGATGTGGCTTTTATTGTGTTCTTGAATGTTTAAAACAATCATGTGGTCATTCTGATATATTATTGTAGTTTATTACGATCTAAGGACCTATATAACTTGTATTGTTGCTCAACCAGCACTGGTTCAGTAATTTTTTTGTTTATTTCACATTTATTGTATGTCAGAATGTTTAGGTGACATTAGACAACTGTGTAACCCTGTAGATGTAAACATTTTAAATGACTTAAAATTGCACATCAGTAACTTTATTATTAATCAGAATCAGAAAACTTTATTGATCTCCGAGGATATTGCTTTACCATTATCATTATTATTATTGCCATCATTTAAATGCCACTCTCAGACCAGTTAATAAGTTAACACTTATTTTGTGTCACGGATGCTCAGTTCTGCCAGCTAGTGACTGTGTGGAAGTGCAGATTCATTGTAAAATAGCATTTTATGTCGAAGCTATTTCAGACTTGGGGATCTGGACAGTGGAATCCCATGGAGGGAGAAATACAGAACCTACAAGTCAAACTAAAATAGTCAAAAACTTTTTCACTGGACCAAGTAAAGTCTTCTATCAAACATTTTGGAAAAATTGTCCCTAACCCTAAGTTAGGGCTGGGCGATTAATCGAAAAGTAATCATTCAGAACCTATAATTGATCAAATTTTTCCAGGTCGATTAGTTTGATTACTTTCCCTTTAAAAACACTACCGCGTGTGGAGTCACGTGACCATTATGTTACGTTATTCCGTCGAGCATGGAGAGCTTAAACACTGAGAGAACTGAGCAGCTTGTTAGTGAACTGAGGGCAAAACCATAAAAAAAAAAAAATAAATAATCGTTCATTAATTGTAATCAAGTTAAAATGTTCAATTAATCGAGATTTTGATTTTAGGCCAAATCGCCCAGCCCTACCCTAAGTAATAGTTTTTTTCCCTTCAGTTTGGTTGTTGTAAATATCTTAAAATCTCTAGTCTTAAACGTGCCTTAAATGTTTTAATTTGGTTCACTTAAGACTCTTAATTGTACATTGATCAGCCATAATCATAAAATCACCTGCCCAATACTGTGTTGGTGTCCCTCATGCCGAAACAGCTCTGATCCCTTGAAGCATGGACTCCACAAGACTTCTAAAGGCGGATCTGGAACTGGTTTGTTAAGTCCTGGCTGCAAATCATTTAAGCAGCAAATCCTTTAAGTACTGTTAGTTGCAAGGTATGGCCTCCATGGACTAGTTTGTCTAGCACATCCCACAGATTCTCGACTGGATTGAGATATGGGGAATTTGGAACTGACTGTTCTCTTGATTAAGATATATCGTCCCTTGACAGGTGCCTTTGTATCAAATAAATCAGAGTTACTTTGAATGGCTTAATGTTGTGATGTTATTGGTGTGTTTTTTTTTTTTTTATGTGACCAATCGGTGTGTGTTTTAACAGGAAGCTCATGAGGCCTTTAATGAGTGGTTCAAGCACATGAACTCTCCTCCAGTAAAGCCCACAATGCCTGCCCAAGCCAAGTTCACAGAGAAGGTAGCCTATGAGATGAAGGAGAAAGAGTACAAGGTCAGGACCTGCACCATCATTTGTGCTTTTGTGCTCTAGTACTCTTCATTCAGTGTTGGATAGTGTTAACCTGAAATACCACTTTATGGCACAAGTTGCATTTATTGGATAGAATTAATATAATTGAGCTGGTTTTGCTTCCCCATGTGTTAAGTAAATATAATGTGCTTGAATGTTTGCAAAGCCTTAGTTGAACACCTTAATATTTTTTATCTCACTGTTATTTGTGTATTCACTCACAGATGGAATATGAGAACTGGCAGGGCCGGCTGGATGCTCTGACAGAGGAGGTGAAGGAAAGGATCTATAACGTCTTGTTGTTTGTAGATGGAGGCTGGATGGTAGATGTCAGAGAGGTGAGATACACACAGTCGATACACAGTTGTCTGCTAGTAAGAGTTCACTGACCGTCATGAAGCTTTTTAGATGCAGTTTTCTTATGTGTTTTGGAGTTAGAGGTTCTGCTTAAGCTCAGATCTGAGTGTTATAAGGAGTGAATAAACTATGAGCCCTGATATGTCCATTTTCAAAAAGTGTAAGTGTTCTTTTTCAGGATGCCGAGGAAGACTCTGAGCGTTCTATCCAGATGGCTCTGCTGCGGCGTTTATGTTTGCCGATGATGACATTTCTGCTACTAACAGTTCTGCAGCGGACGGAGCGGCACCAGGAAAGCCTCCGCCTTGCTGACATCATCGCCTCGGATCAGCATAGGCTGTATGAGGTCAGTGTCCATTTTCTCACCCCATTCCTCTCTTCTACACTTATATAGTCTCAGTCTAGCTTTTTACCAATCCTCTAACTTTACATGTTGACTTAAGTATAGTCAAGCTAAGGAGGCTGATTAAGGCAATAGCGCTGCAGTTCATCCGGTCATGATGAGTCATACTGTTCTCTATCTAAAAGAACAAAAATCCTAACTTTAAGATGCAGTATAGAATATCTGTCTAAGAACATTTGAGCATGTTTCAAATAAAATGATAAAATCTGGAAGACAAATAAGTAGTTAATGTGTTATTATGCATTCCAGGTTAATACTAATCAAACTTATGTTTTTTATTAATAAAAATAACATGCCTTAGGTAGCTCACAAAAATAAACAGTCTTTATTTACAGGTCTTTTTTTTTCTTTTTCAAAAGTGAATAACTTTGTCAGAATATGACATTGAGCCAAACATGTTTGCGGTAATACAAGCAGCGGAGCAATTTACAATGACAAGTAACTGTTATGTCTGTAAAAAAGGCCAGAAAAAAAAAAAGATAAACCTTCAGTTTGCTTTGTCACAGCAGAAAGTAAACAGTACAAAGAGCAGCAGAAAACAATAGAACTGAATAAAATACTATACCAACAGTACAGTATAAAATATATACAATCTAGTCCACTATACAATCTAGAAATTTGTATTAAAAAATATATACTTGTGGACTAATAGTGTAAACATCTATTCATACTGTATAGTTAACACTGAACTCCCGTAGTGCTAGAATGTAAAATACTGACTTTACCCTTGTATGGACTGTATTGTAATTCATGCACAGGCATTTCCAGTAATAAATGCATTTAATTTACAGTAATAAAAATACAGAACTTAAGAAGTTGGAGGATGTGGAGGATATCTGCAGTTTCCACGTTAGGGTGGGGGTTTCAGCGAACAATTATTAGTTTGGTTCTCAGGGAAAAAATGTGCTAGACTGAAACCACGACTGCTGATCCACATTAAAGTGGAGGTTTACTGTATACAGAGTGGATATATAAGAACACTGTAGATACACACACATACAGGTACACAGTGGGGTCACGGGCATTGTCAATACAATAGAAATGCACCAGAAAAATTAACTAGGTGGGACAAAAGTAGAATAAGGGTCTGTTTCGTGGAAATACTGGCTTCCAGGTTCCTCAGATCTTAGTCTTATAAGCATTTGTGGGATGTGCCAACAGCTCACATAAATGCAGCTTCTTAGCTAAGTGGCTAACAGGTTGATTTGTAATTCTGTTAGCAAGAAAGTGATCATGACGCTGTACTTTGGATGGGTTTTTATTTCATTCATCCATTAAGGAAATATTTTTGAGGCAAGTGAGACAACACGGCTCTTACCAATTTTCAACCAATTTGACACATTTGTAAATGATTGACTGGAAAATATTAGTTGCTCTAACTATTGAATTGGGGAGCTTTGAGATTCACACTGAACTTCAAAGATTGTAGCTCTTTTTTCCAGTGTGTGATGATTTAGTCATGCAGTTTACAGTATGCTGATTTGTACACACAAACTCCCATTTGTTAGTTGCATTTCAAACTTTGTACACCAGATTTTAACAAATTGATTGCATTTGAGGAGAAGGGGAGAACTGTCCAGACTCATTTATCATTTAAAGAATAGCAAATATAATTTTTCTGATTAATGCTTACTACTGTTATAATCCTGCTAATCATGAAGTCACTCTAGTTCACTGCGTGTGTGTGCGTGTGCGTGTGCGTGCGCTCCTTTTTAATAGGTGTTTTCTAAAGATGAGCTGCAAAAGTTTCTTCAGAAGCTGAGGGAGTCGTCTCTGCTTTTGTTGGATAAAGGACTGGATCCTCTCGGCTATGAGCTCCAATCCTAAACTCTTAGTCTGTCTCTCTTTCCCTTTCTGTCTCCACTTCTAATGACACTTAAAATAATGAGATGTTTTCTATTTTGTATTTGAATAAAGATTTGTGAATTGTTTGGCAGCTTGTGTGTATGTCTTTGTAGGAAAAAAATGTAAACAAAATATTATTTATTCTGTGTATTCTTTGCGGTGAGTTCCTGCTAGAAAGAAAGTGGGAGGCAGCACTCTTTGGTTTTTTTGCTGGTGTTCTAATCAACCTTTCATGTACTTTTTATAAGCCATTTAAGGGGCTGTATGATACCAGTGGTGTTTATGTAAGTAGTTTTAGAGCACAGCTACTCTAAAAGGGCAAGAAGGACCAAATTAAACTTGCCTGGTGTTACACACAATATTCTGCTAGTTTTAAGAAATTATGATCTCATGTCCAAATCATATTGAAAAAACTCTTGGTAGTTTAATCGGTAGAAATACCAAGAATTACTAGAATGACTTTTTTCACTGTATATAATGAAAAAATATAATAATATTCTGGCGGGGGGTGTTGTAACGTGGCAGCGCGCCTGCAAATCCCCCAACCCCCCTGTCCGTGGAGCGTCGCGTGTCCTGACGTCAGGAGTGCGCGCCACAGTGAAAGTTGTCTGAGGAGTGGAGTGAAAACCGGTTCCACAAGAGGAGAAACATGACTGGAGTTAGGAGTGGGCTGTAGGTCTGGAGGACCCCTTATCAGCACGCTTGGTCCGGAATCTCATTTTTCACCATGTCTACCGGCCTGTTCGAGAACAGCCGCATCGCCTCCGGGCTGCTGGTAAATCTTCTGTCCTCCATCTGCATCGTCTTCCTCAACAAATGGATCTACGTGCACTACGGCTTCCCCAACATGACCCTGACTCTGGTCCACTTCTTGGTGACATGGCTCGGCCTGTTTCTGTGCCATAAGATGGACATCTTCTCTCCTAAAAACCTCAGACCCACTAAAATCATCCTGCTGGCTCTCAGCTTCTGTGGCTTCGTCGCCTTCACCAACCTGTCCCTCCAGAACAACACTATCGGGACCTACCAGCTGGCCAAGGCCATGACCACCCCTGTCATCATCATTATCCAGACCGTCTACTACAGAAAAACCTTCTCCATGAAGATCAAACTCACTCTGGTAAGTGGCTGCACTGAATGAGTTGGTGAGTCACTCTGGGCTAAACTTCACAGGACAGCTCTGCTCTGTCCACACTGCCATGGTGTGTTTTACATCTACAATCCCTGATCTATTTAAGCAAAACCTTTCCCTTGTGGACCCACCTTACTTAGGCCGAAATTGCTATACCCGAACATGTTGAGGATAGAAGGCCAAAATTTTAAAAATGAATAAAATGCAATGTTCTAACTCTAATCTAATAATGTACAAATATATAGAATAATATATCATTAGATCCACATTACTTAGTTAAAGTTTTGTCTGGAGGGGCCAAAACATGCTGTACAAAAATACAAAATCAAAATGAGTAGAAACCTCTTTTCAAACACTGTACAAACACAGGATACAACAATAAAATGACTTGTTTTTCCCTGTGGGGTTGTTTTTTCTGACTTTCAAATCATCCTTGTCTTAGGCAAGGCACCATCCCCACACACTGCTCCCCAGGCACTGTGTTACTGGCTGCCTGTTGCTTCACTTGGTGAAAGGGGTACATGTAGAGAAATAATTTCACCCTGTTCACACATGTTCACACTTCAATTCGTGGTGCTGCTGTGCTTTGAGTGATCCACCACTCAAATCTGGCCAACAGCAGTTCTCTGGTATCAAACTGACCAGTGATTAAACACATGGGCTTCCAACTGTAATTGTATGCCTGTCTAGTGGCTCTATAAGATAGACGGGTTTTAATAATGTGTTGAGTGGAACATTTACAAGGTAAATTTTACCAATGGAGTGGACCGAGAGGCATGTTTAATCGTTTGTTTGTCCTTTAACAGGTACCAATCACTCTAGGGGTCATACTGAACTCTTATTACGATGTGAAGTTTAACTTGCTGGGGATCGTCTTCGCCACACTGGGAGTTTTTGTCACGTCACTATACCAAGTGGTAAGTGGTACATTCATGAAATAATTATAGGAAGATCACATGTTGAGGTGTGACTGTAATAATCTTATGGTGAAACATCACTTTTTTGGGGTCGTCCACACACCCTTCATGCACCCTTTTCTCTCTCGTCCTGTCTGGCAAAAGGCTCTGTAGTAGGGCTGGGCGATTAATCGAAAAGTAATCGCAATCGACATTCAGAACCTTTCATCGATAAAATTTTTCCAGGTCGGTTTAAAAACACTACCATGTGTGGTGTTACGTTATTCCGCCGACATGTTGAGCATGGAGAGCTTAAACACTGAGACAACTGAGCAACTTGTCAGTGAACTA